>CALYDF020003614.1:0-29202 GCA_944474145.2 Dicrocoelium dendriticum
GACATTCTCCTAACCCGCAAATGCCTTTCGATGGGAGTCTCTTCGGTTTCACCTTTCTGCCATTCAATTTGGTGTATAGTCAAGTAGTTGTTGTGCATTTTACGATATTCACTTTAAAAAGTGCAGGCGCATCTTTTAGTCGTTTACCTGTTCAGGCGCTGGTGTAGCCTTTAATAAAAGTTTGCAGACTTGCTATTCCTTGACTGACATTCTGTCACTTGTTCGGTTTTTGCAGTGTGTTATAGACGGTTGTTTGCATCAGTATCATGTTGGGGTTGAAAACGTGCCTATTTCTTTACGAGATGTTGAAAAAGATGACTAGTTTGTGTTTGGTGCAAAATATCCAAATTAGATCAACCTTGAGATTATAGTCTGAACAGCATGATGAATAACAATAATTAATGATAGAATGTTATGCCAATGCAGATCGATAGATACACTCACAGGCTCTTAGTTGGACAGGAGCTGGTTACGTATCTACAATTACTACGCAGGACTCAATGGCTGAGTCTTAACATGCGATTCAAATTTATCGGTCACGGATACAACATCGATTAGACAAGTAAATAACGAAAGGGTTACTGAAGTGATTACGGTGATATGAACATCTGCAGGAAGTTTCTGAATATTTAGCAAATGGCTTGCAAGTTAAATTCAAACAAAGTGACAGTGATCCTAGTTGAACCCTGGCCTTAGCCTTGCGTTGCTGGCAGCAGCGCTACTTAATTACTGGTTGGTAATTTCTCAGAGGTATCTACCAAACAACTATATACAAATTCTAATGAACTGTTGATGAAAGTACAGTTTTACGTGTTAGTTACGCAATGGTTTTATCTAGAATTGTAAATCAGCAACATCTTGTAACAAAAACGCATAGGTTTATAACTTGTGCAAGGAGTTTGGGACTCGTCATATTTACACGAGTGAACATGTGAATGTGAAATGAAAGTCATAGCTGTAATTATGAACGATGTGAAATAAGTAACTAAAGAAGCAGTGTAATTGCACCCCTGCCGTACTCAGATATTTAACATACCCGCCAACTATCATTTACTGGCTATTCATCGACAAGTGGATGACATCTCGGACCGGCTTGCCTAAGGCAGGTAATCCCGTATTTCCTACTGATACATGCATATGACTTGGAAACCATAAGTTTCTCTTGCATCTGATCCCTTGTTAAACCGTGTTTTGTTGCAGGACAAACAATTATTGTCTTGCAAAACCGGAAGTAGGAATTCTGATGCAATCAAAATTTTCCTGACCGCCACCATTTTACTCATCACCTCAGGTGAAACTCCCTTACGCAGGAACACTAGAACTTAATCACGCAACAGGCAAATTGGTAATGCTTATCAAAATTCGTAGGATTGTCCAGATGTAAACATCGAAGAAAGAGAAAGCCACACACATAAAACATATTGCATACTGGCGAACTCACGAGCTGTTGACGTGAATACATGCATGAACCAAATTCGTTATTATCGGAATACACGGATTGGTTGTCGTTGTGACCTTCCGACTAATACAAGTCACAAAATGAAATGCAGTGGTCTAGTGCGTTCTCATCTGGTTGTTAAACACATGGTAGCTGAAACAATGTACACGAAAAGTGTACTCTGCGTTTCACACACTCGATAGGAGGAGAACTTTCGTTGGCATTCCAGTTATCTATAGGGCGTGGCCAAATTTAATTGATGACTTCACATACTGTTTTTATGATAGTTTCAGTAATGGATAGTGAGTGTGGTTTGCACTTTACATTTTTTGACGAATCATTACAATGGTAAACCGCAACCGTCAACACCGAATTTAGGTAAATAATCCAGACCTCAGTAAATGTTAGCAATGTTGATGTAAGAGGCCTTTAAACTCCTTGGGTGCCGTTCGTTGAAGTGAATCAAATACAGTGGTCTTACTGCTACCACTTGTTCCACTTTTCGATTGTGTATTCCAAGTACGCTTACGCGTAGACCACAAGCTTTAGAAGTAGGATTGCAAGCTGAAACTGACCAATATCCGCTGTGAGAGCTCATATGTCATTTGCACTAGTCTGACGCCTATCTTGTATTGTATCGAATAGCTGATACTTTCTTGAACTGTTAGCTATAAGTCAAGCTGCTCCAATGCGTTCTGTTGGATTGGTCACTAATATTTAACACACACGCATTCATATCACAATACACGTTAGCTGCAGATGCAAAATACCTCAGCTGCAGTGCCACAGTAAAAGAGAAAATAAAGGAAAACAAGGAACAGAGGCACCCCGGATGAGTGACTGGTAATTTTTGACATCGTTCAGGAGGGATAACAGCCGTCCATTGTGCGGCAAAAATGACTTATAATAAGCTTAATGAAACCTCATAATGAGATTATTCCGAGAAGCCCTGGAATGGAGTAGCTTTTTCTTCGACTATTTCTGAATACAACCCGACTTTACGTTGGACAAACATGAATGCTTGTTGTTCCTAGTCGCACTCCAGAAAGTGAAAATAAAGGCAACTATATGATGTTCGAGTCAAACATTGCTGCAAGGTAGTTGATAAACACCGGGAATATTTGCGTTTATAGCACAAACATCGTTGAATACCACCATATGCCTAGATTAGAATATAGTGTGACTCAATTTCTTATTAAGTCCGTTAGCGAAATAGGTTGAGTATCCACCCGAGAACAAGATTCCATGCACCACAGAATTACAATGTTAAAGTGGGATGCGTTGTTTTAAGTCAAATAGGTCCAAATTCCGACGCGCAGGCCAAACGTGTCCGGCATCAATATTTCAGCTGGTCGGAGTCTCATCATACACTAGTAAACTCAAGCTTATATTATTTCGTACACACGATATTACATAAAGTACAAAATAACAAGGATGTTTTAAGTACGAAATTTAATGTTAAACTGTTTATTTTTAACTAACTACGAAAAGTCAATATATTGCTCTAGTGAAGTTGTCTTAACTAAACCAAAAATACCGATCTTAAGTTCTCATTTTCAACCTTCGCATTAAATACTTAAGCTGAATAATTTAAGTCTTGTAATTTTTGCTATTAATTTAATGTCAAACTGAATAAGTCCCAATATATTTTTACCAAAAAACGTGTCCATCCTTGCGGCAAGTTTGGACATCCCTGCTTCCGGTGATCTCAAGCTATTGGAAATTTTTGGTGGACGACAATCATGCAGCCCCCTTTTGGCTGCATTCGCCAAACTAACTTGCACTGTGATAGGGTAGTGTAATTTGGTTTATATGGAATATGTCATGTACTCAATTGGTCATACAGTAGGTGTTTCAAAATTCTACTCACGCTTGTACAGGGAACATGCGAGAGCCAGTTCAGGTAGTGTTTTAAGCCAACTTCACTCATTCTGTACACACCGTTCATAAGATGATATCCTTCCAATGCTCTGCTACTCTTCGTCGGATGCACAGGTTTTGATGTAACCAATGTTAATGGTATCAATTCAACACAGGGTATACTTAGTGGTTTCTGCTCTTGGTTTTTTCCTCGGTACAGTATAGAGAGTATCAGTGTCGTTTGCACTGTTAATATCGTTCAAACGTAGGTCATTGAATCAAGCACCCATACTGCTCTGGTTTGTCAAAAGTCACAAATATATCTGATTAACCGTTATGCAGCTTGTAGGTCATCTAATGGTGTATCGATACCGTGTTCTTGAAGAAGGCAAGCTTTATTTGTTTGTGTAGTACTTCATCGGCAAAGTTTATTTGTAGGTAGTGCTAGAATTTCCTCCAAATCGCATCACTGAATCATCAGACAGGTTTCAGTGCTGAAGCATTATATGGCAATCACATAGGTTTACCTGTGAAACATAGTTATATTCACATGCCTGTCTACTTTACGTCAATCACCTTTGGATATCGTGCAAGGTAATTTTGTTTGGCGCATGTATTCACCATGAAGAAGACAGACTAGGTGTGTTTCTGGATTTCTGTCGCGTACCGAACTTTCCATTAATTTGCTTTTGAACAAAGTAGGCGGTACTTACGGTTTTTGCTACGCATTCTCAAGTCATACCTGCATCGAGAAACGGCAGACTTGGGCGTACTCTGCCAAAAATCAAAGCGGCTGTCAATCAGACAAACAATTTCAGTCATATAGAATGTCCTGCAAGTGTACACAGTGTGTGCTATACGGGTCCTAATCCATGAACAATGAACAATGCTTTATCACGTGTAAACTAGCATGTGCTTGACAAGTCTCGTAGGATGGGTGGAGTAAAAAGTAATATTTGAGAGATAATCGAATAAATAATGGTTATTTCAAGCGTCCACCTAAATGCACTACTGCATAATGATAGTTTGAAGTGCGAATGGGATATGGACAGGCAAAATATTATAGATAGCCGTTAAAGTTCAGTAAATGCGTAAGAAATGAAAAAGGAAACGACAACGCTCACTCGTTTGCATCTTCAGTTGACAGATGTGATAATTTAATCCAGTTTAGGTACGTCCAGGCTAATCACATGTACCCTCATCGCCCCGTTACGCAGAGGACACATGGTTGGGTTTGCGTTGTTTCTTCCTACAAATAGAACGGACTATATCAATTAATGCCAGTTTGAAAGCGTTTCTTTAAGGTGTTTTTTAAAATCCTTAGAGGCAAGGATAACGTGAACCGGAAGAGCGTTCCAGCCACGAGACACACAGAGAGAGAAAACGTTTAGTCGACAATCAACTCGAATGTAGTGCGTAGCCAGTTTGAGCTGATGGGCTTACAGGTTGGTATTTCGACTTTATTGAAACAGATTGTGACATGGGTGAGGTCGGTTCGTCTATATTAACTAAACCAGAAGGTCTGGTCGCTGACGTCGATATCCACCACCGTACAATATCAGGGACTGCAGTCTGTGTTGTTAGGAGTGATGAAAGAATCCTCTAACGAGTTTGTTCGCTCTGCGTTTCGGAGCTTCAAGTGCATCGACGTCGCGCCTGCGCCAGAGACGCCAGGCCGCGATCGCATATTGCACGTGAGGCCTTGAGTAGGTTTACAGCATTTGCGGAAAAAATGATGGCTCAAAATTGTGAAAGCCCCCCGTAAGCGTCCGAGATGTGGACTGGCTCCTTTTGATTACTTTTCAGCCTGACTCGATCAACCAAGTTCGTCCTGCAGGATCATCCCAAGTCGTTTTCTTTGGAAGCATGTTGGAACTACCGGTCCCCAAGTCGATATTCATAGGTAAACTAAGGGCGTATGCTTACGACTTCTCATTTGGTCACGTTGAACTGGAGCCGGTTGTCGGCTGACCACGCATAAGCCCTGTCGATATTGCCCTGCAATGCCATGTGATCGTCCGATGTCCTGATATCATGCCAAATTTTGATCTCCTCTGCAAATAATAAGAAATTCGACTGAAGGACATTGTCAAGAACGTTAATGAATGTGAGGAATAAACGTAGCCATAGTACCGATCCTTGAGATACACCACACTGGACGTCAGTTAAGTCGGAAATGGAGCTGCAAACTCTCAGATTCAGCTGACGTGGAGTGAAGAAGTTGACGATCCAACAGAGTATAGGGTCATGAATTCCATAGCTCCGAAGCTTGTGCAGGAGAATGCGGTGGTCCAAAAGATCGAAAGCTTTCGATAAGTCCAGGTAGCTAACGTCCACTCTCACTCTGGCCTCGGCTGATTCTGTCCAGATGGCTCGGGTTAGCAGCAAGTTTGTAGTGCAGGATTGATTTTGGTGGAATCCCTGTTGCTGTGACACTAGGATATTGTTGTTCTCAAGATATCCCATGAGCGCCTCTGCAACTATGCGTTCCATTAATTTGGATAAAACTGCGAGGAGAGTGATTGGACGGTAGTTCGTGGGCTCCGAACGATTACCACTTTTGTACATAAAAGTGACTATTCCATCTTTCCACATTGTGGGAAACTGAATTTCCTCTAGACACTGTTGAAAAAACCGAGTTAATTGTTCGGCAAGGTTCATAGCCGCCAACTTCAAGGCCTTTACTTTGATGTCGCCCATGCCAAGTGAGCTACGCACGCGCAATGATGTTAGTGTTTTCATCATATTGGCTGTCGTGAATTATACTTGGTTTAACCCTGGTGGCGGTGGAAGCTGTGTAAAAAGCGGATGAAATTTCGATTCATTTCTGCAACTATGGATGGAGAGTTAGCGAAGCACATTGGCTGCATCTTTTGCGTTTTGCGCAAGACCATCTGTTACATGCAAAACCGAGATCCCGCGCTGCACCCTACGAAGCTTGTTGACGTGTATATACGGCAACTTGGGCTTTGTACTGAATTTTGACGCTAAGTTCTGTTGCTGCTGGAGATTGTCATCGCGGATCAACTTGACGCAGTGGTTTCGTTGTGTTGTGTAAGCACCCTAGTTCAGGTTACTTGGACAGGCTTTCTAAGCGCGCTAGACGGAATCCCTTAAGCCCATGCATTTTCTAGTACGGCTCCTCAGGAACGAATGCACTTGCTTCGGGCGAAGGACTTTGCTTTCTGACGCATTTGCAACTAGCTCAGTGAATTGGGTGAGGGACAAGATCCACGCGACATTGGCAGCTTCTCTGCCAGGAAGAACCAGTCGGTTTCTTGAACGAATTTGGACAGTTTATCGTAATGAGTAACAACATAGTTTTCCAATTTGTTCTCAATGATGTACTCCGAGTAACAGATGTAACGAACGAGCAAAATCGCGTGATCGCTACGGCCAACTAGTGCATCTATGGTCAGCGTGTCGACCATTAGTTCTTCGTTGGAAAGCGCAAGGTCCAAATCAGAGGGTGTATCACCCGTTCGGAATCGAAAGGGTAAGGTGACATGGATGTACAGAGGTACATCAGCGATCACCTCTAGCAAACCCGCCTTGGATTGTTGGCAGTGCAACGCTGGAAATTCGATTGCCTGCGGGTTGAAATTCACTACCAGAAGAATGTGAGTGTACGGTAGTGCCGGCAATCGTTTCATCGCAGAAGCTAGGCATTAATCCATTTCCAAGGTGGATATTGGAGGGCGGCAAACTATTGCTTTTAAAAACACATCACCATGTATAGGTGCATATGACACCAAAGAGCGTCGACCACTTGCTTTTCTTGGTCCTCCATGCTATCAACAAGCAGGTCGGATCAATAATACAGGAGCACTCTCACTCCTCTGCTAGGTCGATCGTTTCGTATAGAAGTCATGCCGGGTAGTGCAATCTCAGCATCCGTGGTCTCCGTGTTCAGCCATGTTTCGGTGACCATAATTAAGTCTCAAGGCGTGGAGACCTGACGCATACGAAGTTCGGTTAGCTTGCTAAGATACTTGTGCATTGGTATATAAGCAGGTAAGAGCATCGGTGGACAGAAGCGTGCTTGTGTATGCTGGTTTCCGGTGAGGATATATGGCAACACTTATGGGGTCGGCTGCCGGTCGCTTTTTGTAGGACCGATGACGCATGCTCTACGGCCAGTTCAGGTTGTTGTATAGAGCTCCCAGCGCAAAAAGAGGGTGACCATCCTGTCCTGCTTCAGCTGCCGGAGTGTTTTGGCATTGTTTCCGTTCTGAGCTACACGGTGACAGAATTGTATTGGTAAGTTGTTTGCTCAGTCTTATATTGTCTATATGTGGCCCGGTGCCCATTGCCTTTATACGTATTTCGGATGACAGCATTTTACGCTTTTTCTGCTACATATTGATCACACGTTCTACCATCAGTTTGGAGTGTAATGATACTTGCAGCATTCGGGGACCACATCCTTTGTAGTTAGGTGAAAGTGGTAAGCTTGATGTCGAGGTAGCGATAATATTTTCGAGTGACAGTACTTTACGAATAAAACGCTATTCATCCCAGTCATGCGCTCGCTTGGTGAATGGAGCTTCGGGACACCGTGAACAAGGATGGCATTTGCGTCTTGTTGTGTACGGAAGTCATCCGGGTTTGGTTTGCTTTTCTGGTGTCCTCTCCAAGGAACATCTGGAATTATTTGAACAGTGCATATGGTGGTACGGAGGCGAGTGGCTGACAAGAGAACTGCCTCTGCATCATTACCTGACTGAAATGATACACGGAGTAACCGCGGTTCATCGTAGTGTACGGAGTTTGGGTGACTGACGAGACGCATCATACTGACTGGTTTTGTTTGAACGCCTAGTAGTGTACACAGGGAGTCCCACTGATTTTTGTCGTCTAGTAGCTTAACTTTTATGAAGTTCGCCCCGGATTCAGTCACATTAGAGCATATAACATTTGGCGAACTAAGATAGTGTTTCATGTTCTCATTTTTAGAATGACCAGTGGCTGCTTTCTTCGGTTGGATAAGTGATGGGATCTTGAGTCCCGTAGTGCTATTGACTTAGTAACCCGTTTGGGAACGGATAGGGTTGTAATGGGAGGTGCCTCCGTCATATGAGTGACAACAACGAACGCGTATGTAGTCGGCCCTCTAACAGTGATTAGTGTGGCGGGGTATTCTGTTGAGGAATGTGTGGGGAGCGCATCTTTTTGAGGAGACGCTAATGTCGCAGTGGCTAACTCTGTGTCTTTTTTTACACTGTGTTGAATTGGAACTTTATGTTGAGCATCGAGTTCGATGCACTGATTTGTCTGATTCATGTGGGACAGTTTTCACGGCTGCTGCCTGCTCCACAATCTTTGTCAGTCGATCATACTTCTGCGCCATCACAGTTATATATCTGACGAGTGGAAGGGATGTACACTCAGTGCAGAAGCAGAGCGAATCGGTCGTACTATTAAGCCTTTTCATCTGGCTGAGACTAAGGCGAGCACATCGAGAATGGTAGTATTTCCGGCAGTTTCTGCATTCTATTCCAAATCTTACAAGTTGTACACAGTTGTCTAGGCCACAACTAAAGTTTATTTCGGATGCTTTGGACTTAGCTTTCCGTGGGCAACCAGTACGTGCCATTGTGACTGTCAGATCTGCGGAAGATGTTCGTTGCAACGTCTGCACTGGTATGCTGAATCCAAACGCCGTCGGTCAAGCTGGGGGCTGGCAGATACCTGTTCGATTGCTATAGAACAAATGTAAGATGGCAGACAGAGACGGTAGTTGGGCCAGTCAGTTAGGTCCCCGACAGCAGCCGGAGAATAACCACCAAATTCGCACAGATGGAAAAACGCATCAAAAGCAAATTATTGGTGCAAAATTCCCACGAAGTAAACATGTATAACACAGTATTTCCAAATCAAAAGTAGAATCCAGCACGGTAAATCAAAAAGATTATGCGCTCATTTACTTCGGTAAGGTTAACAATACGGCCATTAAAATTTAGCGCTCATTTCGGGAAAATGAAACTACGAATATCTCTAAATTTTGCAATGACTGTAACGGGCTGTTTTCGATTAAATATTTGTTAACGTTAACTAATATGAGCTATTCAGTCAAGTAAAACACTCATGCAATTTTCGACTGATAACTTGTACCGTTCAAGTGCATAGATGAATTCTGGTCACGTCCAAGCAAATGGTTGCCCGCTTTATCAAAATGGTGAATTTAAGAAGAGTCAAAACAAGTTTAATGAACGCTAATCGGTTCATTTTCAGCACATACACCATCACTGTAGAAAACTGGATGACAATTTAAATATACATTCTTGGCGAACGAATAGAGGCTAAGCGCAAATATCACGCTAACTGCCGCTCACGTAACATGGCTTAGCTTTCACTGGATCAACGAGCAAACGTGATAACTAAGACAATACATTATTACGCTGTGTTGAGAGAGAAGGAAGCTGTGCGGATTTAATCTTTTGGTCTAATGCAGACGCTGTAGAGGGAAAAAAGGATATGCCACTGCATCCATAGTAGAGCGCTGGGTTATATAAGCAAACTAGTCGATGTCCTTCTCCGGAGTGCTTGTAGCATTTCTCGGAAGTAAAGGTTTTCGTAAAATTTTTGGAACACTGATGTACACACAAAAAGACGGTACTTTTGAAATCCATCCTGCACTTTTTTCGTTTAGTTGCTTCATCGAATCCGCCTATGTTATAACAATGCGTTGTCGTGGCATTCATTTGGCCCCGCTTGCCTCTACTAAATGTGTCTTATTCCACGTCTAGATTTGAAGAAGTTATCTTGTTCAGAATCCGTTTCTCCAAGTCCACATATTAGCGCTGCATACTCCAGCATATATAACCTGGATATATATGCATGTGAAGGCTTTTTGTGTCCCACATCCTGTCAGGCTTAACGAACAGCTTTAATTTTAATGCAACTTACTTGCCAATTTCAACCGCATGACTGGCTCGCATGACTGGTTGAGTATCTTGGTAGCATTTAAATCAAGGTAGTTGACAAGTTTATCTGTCGGGGCTTTAGTTAGAACACTGGCGTAATTTCTTTTATATTTAAAATACTATGTTCATACATTTACGTTCGTCAACAAAAACACAATGTTGATTCTGAATCTTGCTTCCACGATCCCATTGTCTAGTTGTCCATTAGTAATGCACCTTAATGGCAGTAGAGACCTTCCACAGCATTACATTTGGTGAAAAGAAGTGACCTTGCACGCACGGATGTCGCCAAACTAGTACATTGAGAACATGATAATAATACCCCTGATCTATTAGAGAAAAGTAATATTCCGTTGCGAATCTCATCTTGATTCCCAATTCGAAAGCGTCAATAGTAGAAAAGATTTTCCTCATACATAAGTCGCCAAATACGTTGAACAAAGGATGTGCCTGTGTTGGATGGCACAGTAGTCAAACGGCTAAGCAGCATCACTAATGCATTTACACAATATTCGAATTTTTGAGATCAGTAAACATAAGGTGCACGTCAGCAGTTTATACTGAGGAGAATCAGTGTCCACTCTCATAAATGCTGTGCTTCTGATACAACAAATATGTCGTCAGTAGACCGTTGGCTATGAGGCGCACACTAATAATAAACTCACTCCTGACCTATGTGTGGTTATTAAGCGGATGCAACACGAGTCCCAGCGTAACCGCTGTTTGAACAATATTCCGAAAATGCCATAAGGTCAATCATCTAATTTTCATGACCCAACTTCTTGCCTACTTTTAAAACCGCTGCACCCATATCGTCCAATAGCATAAATGCCGAAAGCCTTCAGTAAATATTTTTCAGGAAAAGATTTTCGTTTACATTTCAAACCACTAAAACCCGGTGGGCTAGCACATGCCACACGGATGGCTAAGGATATTCTCGATTTTGCACATTCGCGCAGTTTGTGGTGCTCCGGACTTCCGTTTATTGCTCTTACTTGTCAATATTCCATTCCGATTAGTTTCACAGTCATTGCCTCAGCCCTGTTTCCCTTTATCCTGTTTACGTTCGACCTCCTTTCGTTGCGTAATTTTAGGTATTGTTATCTCATTAAACTCAACGGTGGCGGCCGATTCAACTCAAATTTACCGTTTGGAACATGCCGTTAAAATTAATAACTGTAATTATGAATGGATACATTAGCGATAGCTGTGATATTGTTGATCGGTGGTACATGAACAACACCGCTAAAACTGTCGTTCATTTTGCTTCTTTCCTCCTGTTTAGGTTGTATCTGAATTATCCATCGAATGTCCCACACACGGGCCTCAACTACTGCTGCATTCCCAACCTAATTGTTCCACAGAAATTGAGGGTGCTGACTTGAAGTCCCAATACTACACTGTGCGTGCGGTCTCAGATTTGCCTTACGTCAATGCCGTCAAGTGCAATGAAAACAAAACAGATTTTGTATGTGATGCTCATCGACTGGGAGGAAATAATTTGTCAGATGGTGAAGTGAAAGCCGTCTCATGGATTTCTGTGCCTTTGCTAACAGACCCACTTGGAGGTGGGAATGTTACAACAAGCTTCATTTGTTTGGATCCAGGAGTCATAGAGAACGGAAACGAAGCAACAGACAGACATTTTGCGACCTAGTAAACGGCCTGAATTGCGCAATACCGCTCAAGGTTTGCACTAGGCCGATATTATTATTGAAAATAGCAAAACTTGTACCTAGCGATTAAATTCGAGATGGTCTTGATGGGTTCCCGGTGCCGACAAATAGCTCCTTGTATATAAATGTACTTATTGAGTGATAAAATTCTTTTATTTGTATTTGTACGGCTAGAGTAGTATAAACTATTTCGGTCAGCTCGTACGCTGAATATTTCTTTTTATCGACAATAAGGAAGTTCCTATTATAGTTGTGTTTTATATAAATAAGTCAAGCAACCACTGCGAAAAGATATTTTAAAATGTTTATACCGGTGTACCTACTGAACACATGGTAAATAATTTGAACATTAACAGAGGTGGGGTTCACCAACTTTTTCGTAAATGTGCACAACCTAGGGGTGCAACTGTGCTGTAGGTCAGTTTGATTACTGGACCCTTTTGCATAGTATATCTCTTGCACATATAGAGTTGCACAGCTGAATCGTCATTAAGTTGACATCTATTTTCTGACGTTTATTAAGGTGACTTAAATGGTTTACGTATCCACTAGGCTGTGCTGACTAAAATCAAGGGTTTATAAGAATTGTGCGTTACATTCGAGTCTATAAATGTCTGTGATTTTATGACTGACATTGATATGATTTTGGCAAGATGGTGACAATAAAGGCTGCGGTACTTTAGCAGCTGACATACTGAAATACAACACGGGGCGTGTGTAACGGTACTGCGCAAACCAATTGTGAATAAAGGAGATACTTAGAAATAGAGATACTTTTAATTGGGGATATAAAATACTCGTGTTTTATACTTGGCACACCAAGAATATGTCTTCCACTGATTAACTCAAATGACAACGTGATTCATTTAGATGGTTACGGACAATTAAAAGTTGCGCTGCTATAATCAGAGTTGACATTAGGGTCAAAAATACCAACGGATATTTTGGACACAATATTTCGTCGCCTAACGCACTGAAGTTATATAACTTTTAAAATATATATTTGCATCAGAAGTGGGAATATTTTAATATCGGTCTCCCAACATTTTCTTGGAAATTGTTGGAAATGAATTCATAGCCCTACATAAGTATCAATACTTCATCAATCGTGAAGAATAAACCTGGATAATAAGTGGCTCTGCATGTTCCTACAAATTGCTCAAGGAGTTATGGTATGCTACCGGTTTGTTCTTTCGATTAGCCTGATTTCATGTCCTTTTGTTTCTTCCGATAAAGAATAAAAGCGAACTTTGTGAGACACATTTGTTCGAGATTTGCCATTAGATTATACTATGGTACTAGTTTTAAACATATTCGTATCATGATCGCTTCCATTAACAAGTATTTCTTCTTGATAGTCTCAGCTAGGACTAAGTCAGACATTTCTCCTGAGGGTAACATTAATGTATTTTAATTCTGCCCGATTGCTCATTTTGTCCGTATGACTACTGCAAACAAGAAATCTCTCATCACAAGTTCTGGCAAATGTTACTACATGAATGTTCATTCAGTGTACAGCATGCATCAAACGGGGAACGCCTGCAGGACGCCGCTTTCGCATCAATGCCGAAGCGTACATTTTCTGCAAAACAGTTCCTCACGGCTTGTGCTAGGAAGTTGACGAAGTTTTGAATGTAGGCCGTATTGATATGAATAGATTAGTAGCGCAATGGCAATTAAAGCAGTAATTATTGTTGAAATTATATAATGCGAATGATTAGGGACTAAAAGCATGTTGCAACAGACGCTGTTGAATGACCCGTCTACTTACCGGCCGAATTGCTATGTTCGCGCATGATATTCGAAATCAAACGCTGTCGCAATTTCTCCTTTTATCCGCCAACCGGAATCCTAAATCGGTAGTAGACTATCACGTGCATTTGTTTCTGTCTTGGTTGACCGTTAATTATCAGTACACGCAAATTTGCTCTTGTGACTGTCGCAGCAAATTCTACCGCGGAAATCGCGAATTCCTGTCGATAAACTTAGACTGTGCTGGAATATATCCTTCCATCCTCCACTTGTTGATGAGTTATTTTATCGATTTATCCCGGATTACCCGACTAGAATGCAGGCGTTTCCTGCATCTAATTACAATCACCAATGTGGCCCAAGGAGAAGCTTCGTCGTCATTTCCAGCTCAAATCCTTATGGATATGATGTCATTCCATGAGACGTCAACTTAAGTAGTGCATGACAATATCATGGGTACGCATCTATCCTGAGGCAATCTAAAAGAAACATGTTGGATGGACACAGCAAGCAAGGACGTCTAAGCACAATCTTTATTTACCGCTGCCAGCACTTCCTTCCCACGATTGTCATGAGGCAGGTACTCACGACTGGTAACAGTAATAGTTAATTCGTGAAATAACATTCTTGGAATACCTTGTAGCGCGATCGCTCAGAAGGCTACGTCTTTCAACAAATTATAGAAAAAGCGGACTAAGAATCCTAAAACACCTGGTTCAGTAATGGCAGGATGATACGAAAGTGTTGGAACGCTAGCAGAAACATCGTAAATGCCTTTAAGCCGAACTTTGTTAAAAGTTGCTGAAGCCTCGCAAAGACCAGACAGAAGCATACCAAAAAAACACACCTACTAGCCAATACTCAAAGAGCGTCACTTCACCCGGCCCGGTCTTACGACTCCGCAGTTTGTCCCGACAAGGAATGGGACGTACCTAGTCTAAATCAGTTTGCGTACGACATGTAACCACCATCCCATAAGAAACGAATAACGACCGATCTCTCACCTGTCGGCATTCTACCACACTTTACACCTTTGACTCCCTGTGGTCTCTTAGAAACTAAAAAACTATCCTGCGTTTATAACAACGCTCAAGGCCTCTTTAATAGACTGGCCGAACCTAGCGATTGCAAAATTTGGAAGCCATGCGCTAGCATCGGTGTCACAGATACATGGTTGCACACTGGAATGACCGACACTAAATTATCGCTGCCGGGCATAATAGTATTACCAAACGACAAGCTTACGAAAAGGGGAATAGATAAATATATATAATAATAAAGCTACCTTTTATGATTCATAGTTATAGTTCACCGATTCTCTTTGGTGTCGTCTTCAGTTACATGGTGCAGACACTGGATATTTTAGCTTTGGTGTTCCGGCCCCAAAGACTCTACACCGCATAGGACTGCTACCTTGCGACAGCTTAAGGATGCAGTCTAAAGCGAAAGGGTACTCACATTCCTAACATGAATGATTTCTACGTACACTGTTTAGAAACTCTATCTCCAATTAGAGGACCATTCATAGCGTATCTGCAAGAGCTCATAACCATTGTTCCACTTGGCAATTACAATATTATGCCCACTCGTTTCAGAGAGGGTAAAATAACATATTTGTTGGATCTTGTGTTCCACAACGGGGAACATATACTTGGTGTATTTACTGTAGTATGCCCTTGCTTCACAGTGAGCTTGCAGTCAGTAGTTTTAACTTCATCTTCTAGGCGGAATATCGCCACCAGAAAAAACTAGATAGTGCGCACCCTTACGGGCTACGACCGCTTAGCCCAGCTCCTCAGTACAGCTACCTGGTCGTTCCTCGCTGAATGCAACTTGCAAGTAGCTTGGCTCCAAGTCGTCACAAAATTCAATCAACTGGTGACGGATGCTTCAGAACCAATTGTGTTCACTGGGCCTACTACCGTTTCTTTCGTGAGGAGAAGAATTGTAAAATGAATGACTGTACGCAATGCAACATGGCAAGAGTACAGATCATCACCAACGCTAAATAATTGGGACTACTACGTTGCAAATTGTCACCACTGCACTCAACGGCTCAAAAGTGACAAAATCGCACATCGGCATATATGGTGAAAACCTTCAGAGCTAACCATAAACTGCTATACAAGTATATCAATGGCCGTCTTAAAGGGAAGCAGGGAATTGTTTCGCTTCCAACGACTGACGGTCTAACAAAAATAGCTAGGCATGCAGCAAACGGGTTGCGGACACAATATGCTTCCCAATTTCAAAGAATCTAACAATCAAGACCTGTTTCAACTTTGGTTTTTACTCATCCAAGGCTCACAAGCACCTCTTTTATTCCCGAACCCGTATTGCGTTAACTGACGTCTCTGAGCAACCACCTCCCCCGTGATTTGCCACCATTCGTCCGGAGGCATTAGGAGCTGCAGCAAGACAACTAGCAAAGCGTTTAGTCTAGTTCTTTCAGCGGCGCTAAGACCAGTACCAAATTTTTGCGATTTGAAAACGGAAAATAACCGATCCACAAAGCTGGAAGCAAGATTTAACCCTAAAACTGCCACCCAATGTCTTTTCTACTCTTTTATCCAAAGTCATGGAATCCATCCTGTCTGATGAGTTCGTGTGTTATCTAGAAAATTGCTCCTCAGCAACACGAATTTCGTAGATAGCGATTATGTGCAACGAATTTTTTAATCATATGGATTAGTTGGACCGAGTCAGCTGACATTCGAGAAGAGGTTGATGTGATCTATTTGCATTAATAAAAGGAATTCAATTGTTTCGATCAACATATTTTCATTTCCAAACTCCAAAATTACGCGATCAGTGACCGTCTCTTGAGCTCGATCACCAACTTTCTCCTGCCATTAGTGGTAAGAGTCCAGAGTTCCTTATCTGAAGCCATGCTAGTCGAGTCTGTTTTACCCTACGGGCTCAGTTCTAGGTGCACGATTGATTCATACAGTCATCAAAGACCTTGCACGAAATATCGCTTCAACCGTTTTGTTGCTTGCTGACGGTATCAATATATGGCGTCGGATGCAGGCGGATGCCTATCAGAATTCACGTCAGTGTGATTTAGATACGGTACATTCTTGTTCAGTCCAAATCTGCTACTTGGACAAACGCAAAGTATCCTCCATACGACAACAGATTTCATATTGGCTAGGAACGCAAGTGCTGCAGCACTTGGCGGAAATCATTGTTCATTGTACGTTGTTCCTTAATCAAAAGCCACCACATTTTTAACGAATTATGAAATTTTGTGAAGGATCCTTGAGTTTATCCAATAAGTGTAAATGCCGTTTATTTATTACGCAGACAATTCCAGTGTCAGCAACTGCCAACATGTGGTCATACGCTTTCACACCAGTGAAATACATAGGTTTCACATCCAACTCCAAATTCGCTTCATCACACCAGGTGAATGATGTTTTCACAAAATTCAGAAGCTTTTCTTTCACGGGCCCTTTCTATCTCATGTTTAGATATCTCATTTAGTCATTTAATATATTCCGGTACAAACACCTGATTTATCAAAATAACTGCAGAATGCCATGCGGTCGATAAAACAATGCTTTTAATAAAACGGTGTTACAAAATTGCCATTTTAGACTCTTTTCTCTCCTGTTAAATTAGTCACTGTAACTGTTGAATTTCATTCCTTTACATTGCATCAGCTGAAGGTGTACCACCTTCGTGAAGAAAAAAGAAACACAAGCCTCTTTATGACCCAGCAAAAGTTAACCGTCCCTTAGTTATCAGTGCAACAAAGTGTTTTTATTTTCAACCTACCTATATGGTTTACATTTTTCTCTCACGTATAATACTTCATTCAAATTAAGAATAATAATAATCCTCAGTTGTGCGCCGTAATGTCGCTTCGCTGCCACGCGACCACTACCAGTCGCGTGTGAGCTCAGTACATCGCGGGTGCCCGCCCATATGTGGATTCGAACCGGTGACCTTACGGATGCTAGCCAGGTGTGCAGACTAATCGGCCATCGGCGGACTGCTTTATCCTGCTGCAAACCTCGAGGTATTCCAATAGTTAACTGATGCATATGTTCAATTCTGTGTTACTACTAAATGATCCAAGTGTTCACATTAGACGTACAGTCCATTCTGTTGCAGTGCTAACCAACAGGGGAAGGTGAATTTATGGATGCTGACAGTCAAATCTATCGCGCATATTTTGGTGAATTTTGAACTCTGATCATTTGGAAAAATCCGCATTCCTACAGAACTGTTATGAGCGTTGCCACGTTCTATCTGCCTAGATTAAACTTGTGCCTGTTGACATGGATATATTGATTTATTGTTTAAAAAATGTAAATCTTGAGTTGCTTGAGAGTGTCGAACTTAAACACACTGACGGGAGATAACATATAAAGACAATAAGAATAATGGTTCTACAATCAGCAGTTTTTGGTCTACTGAGAGTAGTGTGAAATCAGGCGTGACAGTGTAAGCTGGCGTGAGTGAAGACTGACCATATATGCTAAGTTAGCGAAGAGTTATTCCATGGTATTTCTATGCATTATTCGATTTATTTCATTTCTTCTTGTCGTTTTAATTGATTGTCTGTTGCTTAAAATCCCCGGTGTGGCTGCGCTTGATGTGAATCTTAACTACGTGCCTACATGTTTAGTACCTACAACCTTGTCTATACTGGCTTCAGGAGACCGTTGATCTTTACTGGAAGGGAAAGGGGTGCACGGTCCTTGTGGCCGAGCTGGGTTCAAATAGGGCTCAATACACTCAGTGTGGAGCGGACTAGGTTCCAGCCACCGCATTTTTTGAGATTGATTCCAAAATAGAGCGTGATTGTGTCTACCTGTGAAGCAGTGTGGGCCGACTCCGTTGATGCAACGTGGCTCCTACCCGCCTGCCTCCCGGTCTCATTCCTTCGGGTTTACACTGGACATGGGGTGTGTAGTTGAAACTGTGGGTAGTGAAGCGTAAGCCACCCAGGGTCCCTCTATTGGCGCAGGCGCCCTGTGGCTGGCCACGATGACAGGCAAATCCGAAACCGGATGCTCCCAACCATGAGAACTTTTCTAGTTAGTAAGTCAAACTGTTGTCCTCTGAAAAGCAGTATCTGGCATGACAGTAGAAGGGTAGCCGGACAACATCATATTCAAGTATCAAACATGCAGTTCCGCTGCTGACACCCAGGGTAATTGGTACTAGCTGCTAGCATCTTGAATGCATAGGGGCGCAATCCGTTAGGTGTCCGCTTGCATGCGCACCGCTGAGGAGACCCAGAAGTCGAAACAGCGATGCCTGCAGCTTTTCAAAACTTGTCAAAGCCTGCTGATTGAAAGTGGATGGATAAACCATTTCAAAAAATAGTTAATCCTTGCTACTCCATATTATTATGAATTCTGTCCGTATACGCTGTAAGCATTTTCCCGTACCAATGCAAAATGCGGAAATGCCTATCTTGTTGGGCTAACTGCTCTTCTTTGACCAGTTCGTAACTGGTATGGCAGTGGTAGATTAGCCGGGATATGCCAAATTCAACTTACAATCCTGCAGGTCTGCGCTTGTCACATAGGGCGAAGTGGCACTAGCTGTTTGCAACCGGAGGTCAACTGTGTGAAACCCGGTCGGGGTCTGCTAGAAAGTGCACCATTGAGGAGATCCAGAATTTCGAAACACCTGTGTCTGCTGCATTTCCAGCCTAGTCAATACGTGCTGACTTAGAGAAGACCACGATGAAATGTGTCTAGCTTTCCACTAGTTTCTTTGCTAAAAGTATGACCGGCACTCAGGTTTCATCCTAGTACTGGAAGAATTCACAGGCTGAGTTTGGCTACTCTTGTTATAAAACATTGAGCTGAATTTCGTAAGATGTTTCCAGAAATTCGGTTAAAGGCAGTAGGCTCACAGGAAGTTGTGGCTGCCGTTTCACCGAAGCGTCCAAATTTTCGAAACGTCACCTTACTTTACTTTCTTGAATTTATATTTTCTGGTTATCTCCGTATCCGACGGAAGGCGTCTAAATTTGTGTTCCCTAATTGCTCACAGTGCAATTTACTACCAGTAAATCCAACGTCACGTCAAGAGTCAACGACTATTTAAAACGGCCAGTACCTTTACCCCAAACGCTCCACTCAACCTACTGTGTTAACTCCAATTCGTTAATCCACTTTTGGTTACTACGAATTTGTCCTGACTATACACTAACGCACAAGCCATTGATTTTCTGTTGCTCGGTCTCCGTCATCATCAGGCATTGAGTCCTCATGATGTTATACCAATCACCAAAATGTAGGAGCTGTGGGATTAACGACGTTGAAGATACAAATTCGTGGGTTGTTTTTTATATATGACTCTACGGAAGTGGAAATAATTGTTTGTTATAGAGCATTAATTTCTTATACACTACTTTGCTATACTAAACAATTACGCACTACTGAAGTTCGCTGGACCGCTGATTTTGGGCATTCGCAACAAAGTTAAAAAAACAACGCAAACATTTCGTCTAAATATTCTGTTCTAACCTTGATCTTCTTTTCACGTACACCGAATGATTCTTTGAGTGTGGCACAGAATGTCGTTTGGCACAACGGTTGACCCTTTATAAATATACAGCAAGTGGGGCAGTAAACGCAGTAAACACTCCCATCTATCTACATCTTAATGCAAGCAAATTTCCCGAGACGTTCATGTGGTTTATATTCCATTATCAGGTTTAATCTGTGTCGTAATAAACGCAGAAACGGTGCTGACTAACTGTCTTCTTTGAGCCTACGCAGCTTACATTGGGCAAATAACATTTACTCGAAAGCAATACTAGAAGCAAATATGCACCCTGGCAAATCAATTTCTGGATAGATTCGGCGTTGTATAGAATAGAGATGGATCAGTGAAATTAGAAACATGATATTTTCTTTTTTATCCACAAGTATGTAGTCGATAAAAGCTGAAAAGTACCTACCAGTAACGCTTCTCCCTTTTCTGGCTAAATTGATTAAATCAATCACTGTAGACGCATTAATGAGCTACTTGGAACCTATTTTATCTTGGCCCCAGAACAGCACTGAATTCGTCAACATTATTCATGGACCAATAACATGCTAATAACACGCGATATAAGAACTGAAACGTTTGGCGAGAAAATAGTAACCGATGTCATCTACTTTGAATTGTAAAAGCGCAATATTACTTGGTATACCAATGCAGATATATATATATATGTACAACTTGCAACAGACAGAAATTCGGTTGCATAGATTGTCACAGAATTTGATGGTTATTCGCAGTCTGCTTACCGGGTAAGGCTATTCAGTAGTGCTTTTCATTGGTGGTGATTCTTCAGTGTTGCTCCTCCCAAACATGACAACCCATAACCGATTTCGTCCTCGTTTGTGTTTATCAGATGAAGCTAGGGTGGACCTCGTGACCTAGTGGTTAAAGGCTGACGCCTTGTTCAACACTTGGCATAGCTGTAAGGAATTCTAAGTCGCATTTTGTGTACATACTTTGTATTTGGATGTCAACTGGTAATCTATATTCACACATCGTTTCACTTTGAAATAGTCCTCGGTCATTACGATCACAAGGACCGTCCAAATTAGAGGTTGTTCTGTGCAATGGTCTGTACCTCCACTTAAGCCATCTTAAATAACGCTTATATATATGTATATGTAATCTCGCATTTCGTCCTAAAACCGAATGCACTGGAGCCTTTTCCGACCAACTAGCATTCTGAAATTAGTATCTACATTGAGGTACGCAGGTAAACTGGTGGATAATCCGATTGTTCTTAAGACTTATCATTAGCCATATAACCTATTATTCCGTTTAATGTTGCAGTATAAGATTTATGCAACCCTACACTTCGTATGCCATTATTCCTTCACTTCAATTATGCCCATTTACACTGTCCATTTTTGTAATGATGAATAAAAATATGTTTACCATTGTTAAACCACGACCAAGTTAGGCCAATGCATTTTCACTGACAATCAAATATCTATTCTTTGAATATAGTTGTTAATTGTTATCGTATTCTAAGCAGGAGACACTCATTTTACAATAACATACATGTAATTTGCAAATAACTATGCATTGCGTCTGCATTAACAGACTCTGCTAAAGGTCTTTTGTAGTAGTATTCCTCATTTCTTTTGTAGTGATATATCAAACTCTGAAGCATGATACACCGTGTGTTTACTTCGAAAAGTTTAACTTGTATTCTAATAATATGACACTGCTCCAAACTCTCACTGATCCCCTCTTTTAGTGCTAATCGCAGTCCACAGTGTGAGCTCCCGTCGCTATCTATTAACAAAACATATGTTTTAATCACAATTAATCTTCATTTCATATAGGCCTGCATGTAAACATGTAAAGAAGATGTTCCTTGACAGAACATTAAACTCACGATGCAAACGCTAACACTTCTAGTTCCGCACGACTACCTTAGTCTTTCGTGACTGTAAAATAAATGGGCTGTTTTCTTTTATCCTAACGATTGTTTAACGTCAAGGGAGAATTAACATGGTAACACTTTATTTCTCTAAACAGAAGCCAAGAAAGTGTTGTGTCTTCAGGACACTCAAAGAAAATGCATTATGAAGCACGCCACTTGTTGGAAATGATGCAGTAAGAAAATGACGAATATTCCGCTGATCTGGAAAAAGTATCCGAAAATTCGGCACTTTCGGCGAGGGTCAGACTAACGTGACATATTAGGGGTAAACGTCTTCACTCCAAACTGCCACCCGAACAGGACTATCAAAACTATGTTACGGATTCCCCGACCAGGAACATAAAAATAAAGGTGCAGGACATTTTGTAGCTTAGTTTTCAAAATAAAATGAAGCTCAAACGGGGAAAAGCTTGAGCCCTGGAAATCAGATGTGCTTTATTAAGGTCACGTTCTGACATTCCAGCGAATAAAGATTGACCCTAAAAAAGCAAGGCAATGAAGAAGATGCCACATCTTAAGGACGTCAAGAATTTTAATTGTTTAAATGCCAGGGTGAATTATTGCAGCTGGTGCTTACTGAGGTTAGCTAAAATCTTGAAGTCCATCCGGAGTTTGATACACAAAGACGTCAATAGCCGTTTGGCAGAAAAGTATGAGGGTGCCTTTATAACCATTAAGCGTCTCAACAGCTGTGCGCCATACTCGTCTACTACGATTTGGTGCATTTCGACAGCAGCCAGAGCGGAATAACCATCGTTCTAATGAAGGGTGGCAAGCGCTTGGATTTTCCTGATCACGCGCTTAGAGTAGCGGAACAGCGCTCTGCGCAAACCGAAACGGGCACGACTGCCGTTTTCCATGCGACGGAACGGATCAAACATCATACCTTTGAGAAATGGTATGCTATGTGAACTAAACCAAAACTGCTTTTGGCAATAGCCAGGAAACTGTTGCACAATGTCCATGGGCGGTTTAAACGAATGTTTATTCGGTTCAAAAGTGCCACACTGATGTGGTGTTCATCCACGGGACGCAAATGTTTATCTCGAATGCTCTGTTGAGAGCTCATCTTTCGATAGTCAAACAAAAACAAGACCAAATCAAGGCACTCAATTTGCTACAACATCTGGCGGCAACGACTGGTTGCCCGAAATAAAAAAGGCGTCATATGGAGGCAAACAAGACGTGTGCGGTGCTGCATAAAGGGATTTTGAGTAGATGGCCAGGTACAGAGAACAAAGAAGAAAGTAACGCCATTCTTTAAATTTCGGGACGAACTGACGGTGTATGACGGTTTGCTGTTCAAAGAAAATCGCGTTTCGATCCCCTTGTCGCTTTGCAAAGAGATGCTGGAACACGTTCATCGAGTCCATTTACGTGTTATATACAGCATTAGCAGAGCACGCGAACTGACATTCTGGTTTGGGATGAGAAGAAATTTAGAGATCAAGTATCAAACTGTTCAGCCTGCGGGTATCACGATGCTCTCCAAGCCAAAGAACCAATGATGCTGCGTGAGGTTCCAGATAGATCGTGGAAGAAAGTAGCGGTTGACTTGTTGTATGATAAAGGCAAATACTATTTATTCACAGGGGACAACTACAGTAACTATTTCGAGAGTCATTTACTCACTGCCACTACTACGAAAACAGTCATCAATATTCTTAGAAGCCACTTTGTCAAACACGGAATACAGGAGTAACTGGTCTTTGACATTGGCTTACATGTGATGCGTTTACTAGCTTTGATTTCCAGACTTTCACGAACACATACTAATTTTCGTATCATCAAACAAGCACGTACCACAGCCTGGCTATCGGAAAAATGAAGGCAGTGGTAAACAAGCCAAGATGTTGTCTAGAGGTAGAGTCACTCATCAGGATCCATACCTGATGTAGCGAGAACTTCGCAACAAGCGATCCCAGAGCAACGCTCTCAATCCAGTTCAACCTCTGTACAGCAGAATGACAAGAACACATATGCCTGCTTCGCCTGCACTTCTAAAACAAGCCTAGACGTCGCATGCGTAACTTCATAGGAATTTAAGAAAACGGATGGTGGATCAGAAACTGTATTAAGACCGAGCTACCCTGCAGCTACCTGAGCTGCCAGTAAACGAGGGAGTGTGAATTCAACCGGTACTAGGTGCCAAATTGGGATGGAAAAAGGTGTGGTGTTTGCGAAGGTAGCATGGAGATGTTATGAACTCATAACGGGAGGGAAGATAAACAGAAGAAAAGAGTGCAGCTGAGACGACCCCGGGCATGTGGAGGTAAAGGTGAAGCAAAGCGCACGACGGCCACCGACGGGGTCACAAAGGCAGAGGCAGCAAGGACAAGGATTATTAGAACAATTTACATATTCTTCAGTCAAGTCGATGCGGGTGAGCAAGAAAAAGGGAATGATGCAGTGTGATTAGACAAGCAGAAGAACGGTACGAATTTATATGACGAAGCAAGCGGCTAACTTGCCGTGATCGAAAGAAGTAGATGATTGGACGCCAAGTGATCTTCGCCTCTACGCTAACTGGTTCGTATCTAGTAGAGCTGAAGTGTGTTTGTTTGACTGAACCAAAGGTAGAAACTCATGAATGCGGCAACATCATTTTTTATGCAACGGACCCAGTTATATACACTGAGGCTTCTACAACACAATCATGCTGTAAATTTCGTCGAGTCTGCTTCGTAGAATAAATCATTTGTCCCAGAATGACCGAGTTCTGCACCAAGCGCAGTATTAGAAACGGAACGTTTCATAATACAATATGTAGGCGGCTGAATCAAATCCCAATCCATGGTGGGCCAAAAATCTCCTTTCCACGACAATAAAGATAGAGATAATATCGATTGGAATAAGTGACGTTTTCTTTGCGGCATACTTTCTTTGGATTTCTCAACAGACTAACTGTTTCACCTAATTTTAGCGGATGCAGCCCAAGAATCCTATGCTTCCTGTTTCAGTCAGAGCAAGCAGCAATATAAAGTGTTAGAACTTTGGCGTGAAAATCGAAAAATGCTTTCATCTTGACTTTGATCAAATATCTAGAAACATTACAAAGTATATGAATAAGGTTTCTGAGAAAGCAAACCTACTGGCGATCGCACAGAAGCCTCACTTAGCCGCTCTTTTAAGTGGATCTAAACGAACAGTGGGAAGTATTTTGGCTAACTTTGGCATACGGATTGTCAGCAGTATATCAAGTTAAGACAACTAAGCACCGACCCTACATTGCTCGACATTCTCTCACACCCAACTCTATTCACTTCGCGTTGGCTACTAGACACGGAGTAGCTATCCTGCTGTTATACTAGTGCTTAAAATGGTTTCACTGTTCTGGCTAAGCCGGTTAGGTATCGAGTTTCGAAGTTATACGATGTAACTGTTTTCAATGAAACACAATGACTCGCTGGTATATATCTTCTAAATACAATCAGTGGTAAAGTGATGGTGCCACCCGAATCATGGTTGAATAAGAAAACAAAATAAATACTAAGAAAATAAGAACAACAGCTGGCACAAGGGATGCCGAAGTCTCGCTTCCGGGTATGTCAAAAATCCCAAAGTGGAGGAGTAATTGTGCCCACACTACGCGACCCAAGATGTGAGGTCACGGGGATTCAGAATCTCCGACTCTTGTTAATCTTTGGTGCCATTTATAGCTAAATTTTATAGATACAAGCTTTATGGCCCGGATGCAGGCTAATCAAATTAAAGAGGCAAACTGGATCACCCCTTTACGATTGTTTTGCAATGCAGCTTAAAAAGAAACTACGTTCACAGAGTTATGAAGTGTAATTTTAATGTGTATTGTGCGAAATTATCTGTCGGAATCAAAGAACAATCCAAAGCTAATCTGCAAGATTTTCTTAACCAATAATTCGTTTTACTACCACTTCGGTTTGCCCACGTTTCAAAACAGTTAAATGATAGTAAGATATGTTTGGTGTTGGTTCTTGACTGTCCTTTTGGTCGGATTGACAAGGAGTTTGTCTTTTAAAAGACATCTGCTATGCGAAATATCAAAATATGAACTGCGCGATGGTGCGCACCATGGCACGCTACGACTGCTAATTCCAGCTTGTCAGTGCCAGAACCAGCTCCTTACACGCGGAAATTGCCTGACTGTACTTCATCGACAAATGCAACAACGGGTTACGGATGTTGCATCAAAAGAGCTCCTAATGGGTTTAAGGTAGTCTTTCTTATGAAACAGCAATCGAAAATGAGCAACAATACGCGACACTGTAATTCCAGAACCTTTGTACAGATACGTAACCCAGTGTAGCCAATACATCTATCTGCTCAAAGACAGCAACTCAGCGTATGAGCAGGAATACGGTGGTCAGCTAGACACCTGCTGTATTGCAACATGAGCAAATCCAACGTGTTCTCCATAGGTCCTCAAAAAACATATTTCTACCAGCGCAGACCGCAGATGCTGTGGTGATCTTCCTTAGAACGAGACCTGGAAATGCTGGCTCAGGATGACGTATATTGTTTTTGGCAATCCGATAAGGCGTCAAATTCTGGTAGCCAACACGGTTGGTTACGATGAGCTTTCGGACAAATAGACACCTCAGTTATCCAACTGATATGCAGTGCATATGTTTGCCCCTGTGTCGATTACGCAATTTAAGCCCAGCAACAATGGCTGAAGGGCAACCGTTCTGCACTGGACAAGCCTCAACTTTCGGCTTCCAAGTAGATAACTGGAATGCGCAATCTCCTATACGAGCAAAGGCCGAAGTGATTGGGAGTATTCAGCGGACATGATTACCGAGCACGAGACAATCCGATAATGGCACAACTGATTTCAGACAATCCAAATCATGTGCGCCGCCCCTTACTGCAAAACATTTATTACACAAGCCAGAGAGACCCCTACTTGAATATAACAAATAAGTAAAGCTTTCTGGAGTGTCGAAAAAATGTCTTCTTTGTTCGCTTGGGTCTCCCGCAGAACATGGCCTCCGAATCGGTCCTTTTTGCACCCAAACTAGCCATATGTAAAAGACTGTTACATGGTTAAACACACTGATATTTTTTCTTACTTTTAATCTTTCTTCCTCCTACCCCTAAGAACTATGTTGCATCTATGGTCTGTTACTCAGTATAGCAACGAAACTATTTTTAGAGCAAGAGTACTGCAGTAAAATAAATCAGTAACACTTTTGAAAACCTTATTAACCGCTTTTTCGTTGGATGTTAATAGCCCATGAGACCACGTAGTGGGGTTTGTAAATCAGTGC
The DNA here is from genome assembly GCA_944474145.2 of Dicrocoelium dendriticum. Lineage (NCBI taxonomy): Eukaryota > Metazoa > Platyhelminthes > Trematoda > Plagiorchiida > Dicrocoeliidae > Dicrocoelium > Dicrocoelium dendriticum. The sequence continues at coordinate 27,330 of CALYDF020003614.1, forward strand.
ACTTAACCCGCATAAACTCTTTCCAATATTTATTGGGTGTCAAATTGGCTATAAGAACTTATTATGCACCAATAGTTATGGAGTGCCTTGCGCCTGACAACTAGCTGTAAATATCCTCTTTTGCTTGCAAATCAGTGAATTTTAATACTAGCCGTTACTTGTTAGGAGCGCACATCTGCCTATTTTGTAAAATTAGACATGAAATTCGCTTCAACAATTTGGCCGACGTTTGTTTCTTCGTGATATATTGTTATGATTGTCGCTGCCTGATTTAGCAGGTTGTCAAAATATTCCCTCTACTATGTTTGACTGCTGCGTAATTGATACGCCGTACCCAGATATCACGTGCACTTCCGCAGCAATCGACATATAGAAATAAGAACAATGAATCATTCTTTTCGTTGTTGTGCAACCTGTTGCTGTGTGCTTATGACTGTGCAAATGCAGATTTACAATCTCTCCCGATTCATCTGCTTATATTCCACGGCGGTACTGGTTTAATGAAAACGGATACTACCAATGAAGTCATGCGAAGCAAACAGCACAAATAAAGTTCATAAATTTATTGCGAGACTTTTGATTGGTGCAATGAAATGTAGTCATATATGCATCAAAACGGTTATTCAGGGATAAAAGTTTTATTAGATAAGTCATGCATAGCGTAAATGGCAGCATAACAAGACTATAGCAGTCTTGATGTAAGTAAGTTTATCATTTACATAACTAACGAAGCTACTGCATTCATAATCTCCTTCCTTTGAATCAGTCAAACAACTTGCTCCAGCGTAGCCAAATAGGAACCAAGCAGCACCTAGCGGAAATATGCGCAGGCGTCCAATCGAGCGTTTTATTCGCCTGTGAGAAGCCAGACGCAATGTAAATCCGTATCTTTCTTCTATTTGCAGAATATCATCACAACATCCAAGATAAATGATTTGTCTTTGGTAAACGGCAAGTCGGTGATAACTCATCGAACTCACAGGCACTGCGAGGTAAAGAGTAACAATAATAATAAATAAAAATAATGTGCCATCTGTACGCCATAACGGCGCTTCGCTGCCGCGCAACCACCAGCAGTCGCGCGCGGGCTGAGTATACCGCGAGGACGCCCACCCAAACGCGGATTCGAACCGGTGACGTTATGGTTGCAAAGCAATCGTGCAGACCACTCGGCCACCGGCCGATGAGGCAAAGAGCACGAACATGCAAATCTCTTAAGCTGAAATTTGCTGGCCAATATATGTACTAACTGCTGCTTATGATGCTCGCCACAAGATGAACGGGATGTCAGGTTCCATGACGTTGCTTAAAGGTACGTGCATTTTAATGCGCACCAACGCGTTTTATGTTTTGTCTAATCAAGTTTGGAATCTATTTGAATAAAATAACTGACGCAAGTGTTTCTACAATTTTTTAGTGCTAGAAGGTGTAGAAAAGGCAATGAAATTGAAATCACTGTCACATGACATTGTAACGTAGAACGATTTTCTCCAATTACCTTCCCGCCTACCATAACCAACTTTTAGGTGTTGATCCAACTTCTTGTTTAGATTGAATTTAACGTAAATGCAATATACGTGTTTGTGAGCCCTGTGGATCAAGCAATATGCTGTGTGGTACATTCATAATCACTGCTGCTCATCACAACAAAGTCTAAACTGCTGCGATGAAAATGGTTTAACTGAAGATATAATTACAAGGGAGTATTATGGGGTATAGGTTCATGACCTTTAGACTTAGTAATACAGCCATCAGACACACGGAAAATGATATACGGCTGTTTCAGCATCTCGGGAATTGATGTCAGTATGCATTCCATCTGACACACATAAGGCTTGAACCCGCAACTCGGCGGTTGCCAACCTGTGATTTA
>CALYDF020003615.1:0-10560 GCA_944474145.2 Dicrocoelium dendriticum
TGACTCTCCAACCCTTATTTTCTTCTGGCGTCTGTCTATCTAAAGCATTGCTCGCATGTTGATTTCTTCACCGAAACTGTAGGTATCCAATAGTGGACAAACGTCTTAATACTATGGCTACACCAGCCACTGGTTCACTCTTTTCCAAAGCCAATATCTCTGCTTAGCATCAGTTAGTCGCCATAGCCTCCATTTAACTCTGCGGATATCCGGAGCTCTGTGGGAGTCGCTCCCTTCTTACAATATTCATTCACTTGGAATATTTGCTTCACAGCTCAGATGGTTTGCCGACCTATTATGTGCCACCGTAGGATCCACTAGTTACTGAAGGCTTAGCCCAAACTCTATTGCTGGTCACTCTTCTCTCTCCTAGCGCGCCATTATCCGTCGTTCATCTTACTCGCCTCAACTTTTCTTGACAATAGCTAGACATTGTTGGCTCCATGTAGCCTACAAGGAGCCACTTCTTGACTCTCCAGCCTTCATTCTCTTCTGCCGTATGTCACTCTTAAACCTCGCTTGCCTGTTGACTTCTTCATCGAAACTGTAGGTATCTAGTAGTGGACAAACGTCTTAATACTATGGCTGCACCAGCCACTGATTCATTCTTTTCTAGAGCCAGTATCTCTGCTTAGCAACAGCTAGTCGCCATAGCTTCCATCTAACTCTTCGGATATCCGGAGATCTGTAGGAGTAGCTCCATTCTTACAATGTTCATAATCTTAGATTGCTTGCGTCACAGCTCAGATGTTTTGTTGACCTATTATATGCCACCGTAGGATCCACTAGGAACTGGAGGCTTAATCCGAACTCCAATGCTTGCCATTCACCTCTCTCCTAGCGCGCCATTATCCATCGTTCATCTTACTCGCCTCAACGTTTCTTGACAATAGGTAGACATCGTTGTATTGTATTGTATTGGCTTCATGTAGCCTACAAATAGCCACTTCTTGACTCTCCAACCTTCATTTTCTACTGCCGTATGTCTCTCTTAAACCTCGCTCGTCTGTTGACTTCTTCATCGAAACTGTAGGTATCAATAGTGGACAAACGTCTTAATACTATGGCTGCACCAGCCACTGATTCATTCTTTTCTAGAGCCACTATCTCTGCTTAGCAACAGCTAGTCGCCATAGCTTCCATCTAACTCTGCGGATATCCGGAGATCTGTAGGAGTAGCTCCATTCTTACAATGTTCATCCTCTTGGATTGCTTGCGTCACAGCTCAGATGTTTTGTTGACCTATTATATGCCACCGTAGGATCCACTAGTAACCAAAGGCTTAATCCGAACTCCAATGCTGGCTATTCATCTCTCTTCTAGCGCGCCGTTATCCTACTCTGGTCAACTCTTCTTGGCAATAGCTAATCACTGTTGGCTCCATGTAGCTTACAAGTAGCCACTCCCTGACTCTCCAACCCTCATTTCCTTTTGCCGTCTGTCTCTCTTAAGCTTCGCTCGCATGTTGATTTCTTCACCGAAACTGTAGGTATCCAATAGTGGACAAACGTCTTAATACTATGGCTACACCAGCCACTGGTTCACTCTTTTCCAAGCCAATATCTCTGCTTAGCAGCAGTTAGTCGCCATAGCCTCCATTTAACTCTGCGGATATCCGGAGCTCTGTGGGAGTCGCTCCCTTCTTACAATATTCATTCACTTGGAATGTTTGCTCTACAGCTCAGATGGTTTGCCGACCTATTATGTGCCACCGTAGGATCCACTAGTTACTGAAGGCTTAGCCCAAACTCTATTGCTGGTCACTCTTCTCTCTCCTAGCGCGCCATTATCCGTCGTTCATCTTACTCGCCTCAACTTTTCTTGACAATAGCTAGACACTGTTGGCTCCATGTAGCCTACAAGGAGCCACTTCTTGACTCTCCAGCCTTCATTCTCTTCTGCCGTATGTCACTCTTAAACCTCGCTTGCCTGTTGACTTCTTCATCGAAACTGTAGGTATCTAGTAGTGGACAAACGTCTTAATACTATGGCTGCACCAGCCACTGATACATTCTTTTCTAGAGCCACTATCTCTGCTTAGCAACAGCTAGTCGCCATAGCTTCCATCTAACTCTGCGGATATCCGGAGATCTGTAGGAGTAGCTCCATTCTTACAACGTTCATCCTCTTGGATTGCTGGCGTCACAGCTCAGATGTTTTGTTGACCTATTATATGCCACCGTAGGATCCACTAGTAACCAAAGGCTTAATCCGAACTCCAATGCTGGCTATCCATCTCTCTTCTAGCGCGCCGTTATCCTACTCTGGTCAACTCTTCTTGGCAATAGCTAATCACTGTTGGCTCCATATAGCTTACAAGTAGCCACTCCCTGACTCTCCAACCCTCATTTTCTTGTGCCGTCTGTCTCTCTTAATCTTCGCTCGCATGTTGATTTCTTCACCGAAACTGTAGGTATCCAATAGTGGACAAACGTCTTAATACTATGGCTACACCTGCCACTGGCTCACTCTTTTCCAGAGCCAATATCTCTGATTAGCAGCAGCTAGTCACCATAGCCTCCATTTAACTCTGCGGATATCCGGAGCTCTGTGGGAGTCCCTCCCTTCTTACAATATTCATTCACTTGGAATGTTTGCTCTACAGCTCAGATGGTTTGCCAACCTATTATGTGCCACCGTAGGATCCACTAGTTACTGAAGGCTTAGCCCAAACTCTATTGCTGGTCACTCTTCTCTCTCCTAGCGCGCCATTATCCGTCGTTCATCTTACTCGCCTCAACTCTTCTTGACAATAGCTAGACACTGTTGGCTCCATGTAGGCTACCAGAAGCCACTTCTTGACTCTCCAGCCTTCATTCCCTTCTGCCGTATGTCTCTCTTAAACCTCGCTTGCCTGTTGACTTCTTCATCTAAACTGTAGATATCTAGTAGTGGACAAACGTCTTAATACTATGGCTGCACCAGCCACTGATTCATTCTTTTCTAGAGCCACTATCTCTGCTTAGCAACAGCTAGTCGCCATAGCCTCCATTTAACTCTGCGGATATCCGGAGCTCTGTGGGAGTCGCTCCCTTCTTACAATATTCATTCACTTGGAATGTTTGCTTCACAGCTCAGATGGTTTGCCGACCTATTATGTGCCACCGTAGGATCCACTAGTTACTGAAGGCTTAGCCCAAACTCTATTGCTGGTCACTCTTCTCTCTCCTAGCGCGCCATTATCCGTCGTTCATCTTACTCGCCTCAATTTTTCTTGAAAATAGCTAGAAATTGTTGGCTCCATGTAGCCTACAAGGAGCCACTTCTTGACTCTCCAGCCTTCATTCTCTTCTGCCGTATGTCACTCTTAAACCTCGCTTGCCTGTTGACTTCTTCATCGAAACTGTAGGTATCTAGTAGTGGACAAACGTCTTAATACTATGGCTGCACCAGCCACTGATTCATTCTTTTCTAGAGCCACTATCTCCGCTTAGCCACAGCTAGTCGCCATAGCTTCCATCTAACTCTGCGGATATCAGGAGATCTGTAGGAGTAGCTCCATTCGTACAATGTTCATAATCTTGGATTGCTTGCGTCACAGCTCAGATGTTTTGTTGACCTATTATATGCCACCGTAGGATCCACTAGGAACTGGAGGCTTAATCCGAACTCCAATGCTTGCCATTCACCTCTCTCCTAGCGCGCCATTATCCATCGTTCATCTTACTCGCCTCAACGTTTCTTGACAATAGCTAGACATTGTTGGCTCCATGTAGCCTACAATAGCCACTTCTTGACTCTCCAACCTTCATTTTCTTCTGCCGTATGTCTCTCTTAAACCTCGCTCGTCTGTTGACTTCTTCATCGAAACTGTAGGTATCAAATAGTGGACAAACGTCTTAATACTATGGCTGCACCAGCCACTGATTCATTCTTTTCTAGAGCCACTATCTCCGCTTAGCAACAGCTAGTCGCCATAGCTTCCATCTAACTCTGCGGATATCCGGAGATCTGTAGGAGTAGCTCCATTCTTACAATGTTCATAATCTTGGATTGCTTGCGTCACAGCTCAGATGTTTTGTTGACCTATTATATGCCACCGTAGGATCCACTAGTAACCAAAGGCTTAATCCGAACTAAAATGCTGGCTATTCATCTCTCTTCTAGCGCGCCGTTACCCTACTCTGGTCAACTCTTCTTGGCAATAGCTAATCATTGTTGGCTCCATGTAGCTTACAAGTAGCCAGTCCCTGACTCTCCAACCCTCATTTTCTTGTGCCGTCTGTCTCTCTTAAGCTTCCCTCGCATGTTGATTTCCTCACCGAAACTGTAGGTATCCAATAGTGGACAAACGTCTTAATACTATGGCTACACCAGCCACTGGTTCACTCTTTTCCAAAGCCAATATCTCTGCTTAGCATCAGTTAGTCGCCATAGCCTCCATTTAACTCTGCGGATATCCGGAGCTCTGTGGGAGTCGCTCCCTTCTTACAATATTCATTCACTTGGAATGTTTGCTTCACAGCTCAGATGGTTTGCCGACCTATTATGTGCCACCGTAGGATCCACTAGTTACTGAAGGCTTAGCCCAAACTCTATTGCTGGTCACTCTTCTCTCTCCTAGCGCGCCATTATCCGTCGTTCATCTTACTCGCCTCAACTTTTCTTGACAATAGCTAGACATTGTTGGCTCCATGTAGCCTACAAGGAGCCACTTCTTGACTCTCCAGCCTTCATTCTCTTCTGCCGTATGTCACTCTTAAACCTCGCTTGCCTGTTGACTTCTTCATCGAAACTGTAGGTATCTAGTAGTGGACAAACGTCTTAATACTATGGCTGCACCAGCCACTGATTCATTCTTTTCTAGAGCCACTATCTCTGCTTAGCAACAGCTAGTCGCCATAGCTTCCATCTAACTCTGCGGATATCCGGAGATCTGTAGGAGTAGCTCCATTCTTACAATGTTCATAATCTTGGATTGCTTGCGTCACAGCTCAGATGTTTTGTTGACCTATTATATGCCACCGTAGGATCCACTAGTAACCAAAGGCTTAATCCGAACTACAATGCTGGCTATTCATCTCTCTTCTAGCGCGCCGTTATCGTACTCTGGTCAACTCTTCTTGGCAATAGCTAATCATTGTTGGCTCCATGTAGCTTACAAGTAGCCACTCCCTGACTCTCCAACCCTCATTTTCTTGTGCCGTCTGTCTCTCTTAAGATTCCCTCGCATGTTGATTTCTTCACCGAAACTGTAGGTATCCAATAGTGGACAAACGTCTTAATACTATGGCTACACCAGCCACTGGTTCACTCTTTTCCAAAGCCAATATCTCTGCTTAGCATCAGTTAGTCGCCATAGCCTCCATTTAACTCTGCGGATATCCGGAGCTCTGTGGGAGTCGCTCCCTTCTTACAATATTCATTCACTTGGAATGTTTGCTCTACAGCTCAGATGGTTTGCCGACCTATTATGTGCCACCGTAGGATCCACTAGTTACTGAAGGCTTAGCCCAAACTCTATTGCTGGTCACTCTTCTCTCTCCTAGCGCGCCATTATCCGTCGTTCATCTTACTCGCCTCAACTTTTCTTGACAATAGCTAGACACTGTTGGCTCTATGTAGCCTACAAGGAGCCACTTCTTGACTCTCCAGCCTTCATTCTCTTCTGCCGTATGTCACTCTTAAACCTCGCTTGCCTGTTGACTTCTTCATCGAAACTGTAGGTATCTAGTATTGGACAAACGTCTTAATACTATGGCTGCACCAGCCACTGATTCATTCTTTTCTAGAGCCACTATCTCTGCTTAGCAACAGCTAGTCGCCATAGCTTCCATCTAACTCTGCGGATATCCGGAGATCTGTAGGAGTAGCTCCATTCTTACAACGTTCATCCTCTTGGATTGCTTGCGTCACAGCTCAGATGTTTTGTTGACCTATTATATGCCACCGTAGGATCCACTAGGAACCAGAGGCTTAATCCGAACTCCAATGCTTGCTATCACTCTCTTCTAGCGCGCCGTTATCTTACTCGGTCAATGTTTCTTGACAATAGCTAATCATCGTTGGCTCCATGTAGCTTACAAGTAGCCAGTCCTTGACTCTCAAGCCTTCATTTTCTTGTGCCGTCTGTCTCTCTTAAGCTTCGCTCGCATGTTGATTCTTCACCGAAACTGTAGGTATCCAATAGTGGACAAACGTCTTAATACTATGGCTACACCAGCCACTGGCTCACTCTTTCCAGAGCCAATATCTCTGCTTAGCAGCAGTTAGTCGCCATAGCCTCCATTTAACTCTGCGGATATCCGGAGCTCTGTGGGAGTCCCTCCATTCTTACAATATTCATCCTCTTGGATTGTTGGCTTTACAGCTCAGATGTTTTGCCACCTATTATGTGCCACCGTAGGATCCACTAGTTACTGAAGGCTTAGCCCAAACTCTATTGCTGGTCACTCTTCTCTCTCCTAGCGCGCCATTATCCATCGTTCATCTTACTCGCCTCAACTCTTTCTTGACAATAGCTAGACATTGTTGGCTTCATGTAGCCTACAAGTAGCCACTTCTTGACTCTCCAGCCTTCATTTTCTTCTGCCGTATGTCTCTCTTAAACCTCGCTCGTCTGTTGACTTCTTCATCGAAACTGTAGGTATCTAGTAGTGGACAAACGTCTTAATACTATGGCTGCACCAGCCACTGATTCATTCTTTTCTAGAGCCACTATCTCTGCTTAGCAACAGCTAGTCGCCATAGCTTCCATCTAACTCTGCGGATATCCGGAGATCTGTAGGAGTAGCTCCATTCTTACAATGTTCATCCTCTTGGATTGCTTGCGTCACAGCTCAGATGGTTTGTTGACCTATTATATGCCACCGTAGGATCCACTAGTAACCAAAGGCTTAATCCGAACTCCAATGCTGGCTATTCATCTCTCTACTAGCGCGCCGTTATCCTACTCTGGTCAACTCTTCTTGGCAATAGCTAATCATTGTTGGCTCCATGTAGCTTACAAGTAGCCACTCCCTGACTCTCCAACCCTCATTTTCTTGTGCCGTCTGTCTCTCTTAAGTTTCCCTCGCATGTTGATTTCTTCACCGAAACTGTAGGTATCCAATAGTGGACAAACGTCTTAATACTATGGCTACACCAGCCACTGGTTCACTCTTTTCCAAAGCCAATATCTCTGCTTAGCATCAGTTAGTCGCCATAGCCTCCATTTAACTCTGCGGATATCCGGAGCTCTGTGGGAGTCGCTCCCTTCTTACAATATTCACTCACTTGGAATGTTTACTTTACAGCTCAGATGGTTTGCCGACCTATTATGTGCCACCGTAGGATCCACTAGTTACTGAAGGCTTAGCCCAAACTCTATTGCTGGTCACTCTTCTCTCTCCTAGCGCGCCATTATCCGTCGTTCATCTTACTCGCCTCAACTTTTCTTGACAATAGCTAGACATTGTTGGCTCCATGTAGGCCTACAAGGAGCCACTTCTTGACTCTCCAGCCTTCATTCTCTTCTGCCGTATGTCACTCTTAAACCTCGCTTGCCTGTTGACCTCCTCAACAAAGCTGTAGGTATCCATTAGTAGACAAACGCCTTAATACTATGGCTACAGCAGCCACTGATTCATTCTTTCCTAGAGACACTATCTCTGCTTACCAGCAGCTAGTCGCCATAGCTTCCACTTAACTCTGCGGATATCCGGAGCTCGCTCACTCTTACAATGTTCATTCTCTTGGATTGTTTGCGTCACAGCTTAGCTGATCTGTTGACCTATCACTTACCTTCACTGGCCCATAGATACACTCATCGACCCTATAGGCATACACTAGTGACAAAGCGTCCGATTGGAATAGCTGCATCTGGCGACTGAGTCATTCCTAGCGCCAACATCTGTCGGTCGTCATAAATTCGGCATTTCTCTTCAGAAGTAGCTAATGGCCATCGGCCCCATGCATATGCGATGATCCAGTGCTTGTTAGGAGCCACCCCGTATCTGATTAACCTCTACTCCTCTAGAATATCTGCATCCAGTCCCTCCGCTGCCCTGCCACCAATTGAGCTTTAAGACTCTCTCGCAGCAACCTATTTATTTTCGCTTATTATGCCCCTCTCTCGGATTACACTAACTACGTGCTGTTCATGCACCTGACAATAACTACCAACATTCTAACTCTCTTTGCTCTATCCCCACGCAACTATCGACTCATATCAAATGGATACTCGTACCTTACTTACTGGTGCAACGCTCTTGTCCCTACGCAGGCGATAGCAATCCACCTATACGGCTAATGATTCTATAGGATACTCAAAAGACATTTTCAGCATAATTATTGTTGCACAGTGTACATGCTTTTGTCTCCAGCCCAAATGTTATAACACAAGACACTAACAATATTCAATTCCATGCCTGTTCTTGCGGTCTTCTCTCGGTTGTCTCCCACTTTCCCTTTTCTCTGAGGTCCGGGACATCTTGGAGATCTGGGATTGGACTGAGGAACAATTTTGCCCAAGACGGACGGAACAACCCACAAGGACTGACATGGAGGATAGTAAAACTCCGCAAGGACCAACCTACAATCATCATAACCCTTGTCCAGTATGGAGAACTGGACACATCCTCATACTCCCATACATTATACATCTGAAAAATCTGAACAGCGGAAAAATTGAAACTTTTGCTCACCTGGACATACAACAAGAAGAAAAATCGCGATGTCCCTCTCCTCCAGCGACCCCAAAAAATCATGGCGACCCAGAGCAAAATACCCGTCCAACTAACAGAGGAAATTAGAAGCCATTACCCCGCGAAAAACCGAATGTGAAACCAGTCGTCAAGCGGCTTTGCCAGTTCAACATTAATGTTCAAAATGCTTTACGGCAGTGTTGCAGGACGTGGTGGGTTTTCGCCTGGCAAGCGTTCTCCCTATAAAAAGCCACATATGTCTGTTTAACAACACTGCGACGTGGCGGATGTGACTCGCCACTGAATAAAGTCACAGCCCACAACTACATACTGGCAAGTCGACTAGATTCACATATCAACTCCTCTTGACACCGTTTCAACTATACACGATTGAACCCGGAGTATCGTCGTGATACACAACAGTTTTAAACCTTGATCATGCTTAAGTTGGTGCGTCTCTATGAAGCTGAGAATAAACTATCTATTTATTTATTTTACCACGAACATACCACCAATTTTCTACTATTGCTGTCACGGTTGCCATAAAATATTTGTACAGTTGTACATATCTGATCATGCCTCCATGGGCGTGCCTCGCATAGTCGAGAATAAAGTATTTATTTATTTATTTATTTATTTACTATAACCAGCAGGCTTAATGCGAATTCAGTTGCTGCCCACCGGTTCTCTCGCTTAGTACCATTAGCTTTCCTTCCTATTACCTTTGTCACAATTTCTGCAGCCATCCGTTTTAGGCTCCATACATCTTTACGCAATCCGCAGCTACTAGGAGAAAATCCTTGTTTCTCTATCCTGTAATATTTTAGAATGTCTGCATCACTTATCTTCATTGGCTTGTTGACGTATTCTTTAACACTGTAGGCAAGCACTAGTGACCAAACTGCTTACTGAAATGTTTACATCTTTCCACCGAAAGCTTTTCATAGCGTCATTATGTCGATCGTCTTAACCTCAGTACCCTTGTGCCGTAGCAACTAGGGGCCTTGGGCTCTATGAATTTCTGCGCATATCCGGAGCGTACTATGAGCTACTCTCTTAAATCTTTAACTTTCATTCTTTGGGACTGTCTGCGTCACATGCATTTGCTGCTCGTTGACTAATTCTGGAATACTGTATGTATCCACTAGCAACTAGTAGTCCTCACCCAAATGCCATTGCTAGCCGTCGACACTCTCTCCCTTAGTATCGTCATCAGTTCTTCGTATTACCTACGTCACCACTTTTCCACCGCAGCGAGTCATTGTAGGTGGCACACATCTTTGCGCTAGGTGCCACTCCTTATTCCTCCAACACTTACTTGGATTGTCTGCATCACATTCCTTTGCTGGCTTGTTGGCTTATTCTGCCTCTGTTGGTATCAACTAGTTATAAGATGGCTTAATCCGAACGCCTTTGCTGACCATCGATACTCTTCCTCCTAGCGCCACTATCTGTTGAGCTCCTTAGCTTCCCCACAACTCAGCAGCGATCCGTCGTAGGCTTCGTGCCCTTTCTGTGCAGACCTTGAGCTTTCTAGGATACACTCTTTTTCTCTCCTTCATACATTCATTTGTAATGGCTGTATCACTTACCATCGCTGGCTTGTTGACGCCTTCGGTGACCCTGTATGCAGACACTAATGACCAAACGTCTTATTGAAATGGCTACATCTGGTCACTGGTAATCTTTCCTAGCGCCACCATCTGTCGATCGTCTTAAATTCGGCACCTCTGTTTAGAAGCAGCTAGTGGTCACAGGCCCAAGCAGCTGCGATTATCCAGGGCTTGTCAGGAGCCACTCTTTATCTCAATAACCCTTATTCTCTTGGAAGGTCTGGGTCTAATCTTACCGCTCGCTTACCATTAATTGACCTTTAGAGCTCTCTGGCGGCAAACTATTTATTTTTAACTTTCTTGTTCTGCGCTCCCTTTGGTGT
>CALYDF020003616.1:0-29221 GCA_944474145.2 Dicrocoelium dendriticum
ATGGCAAACCAAATGTTTGGGTTGTGTTCCATGAAAATTGGAACTGCCAAAATAAGCATGTCTACCTTATGAAACGAAGCTAATGTCAGTTTCGAATTGTGAATCTAAAAGATCGAGGATGAACGAAAACGACGAGGCTACTAAAGTGAGGAGAATAAAAAATAAGTACACGTGTATACTCGAGAAAAATGAACGAACTTACCAAAAAGATACAGGCGAGGGAACAGGCTCAAATTCGCGCGTGCGGATCATGGTGAACAATATGTAAGATTATTAATTACCAATCCGAAGTGATGCGTTGAAACAAGCGCGGATATCAGATTATAATTGAAGTAAGCCACAACGGGCTATATTCGTCGGGCTGCAAGATACTTGGACGGATGGTGGAAGATTGGAGCAAAACGTCAGCGTGCCAACTTAGAGAGACGTCATGTAACGAGTCAGTGGTAATGAAGAGTAAAACAAGAAAGCATAATGTACTATTGGTTGGTAATTAAAATTGTAAATAATATAGTAATTTTTCTGCCGTTTCACATCATTTTGAACACAAATGGTAGTTGGTAAGCTCGCGACTTTAGGAATCTATAATTTAAGGTAACTGTTAAACTTTGGTTAGACGATGTTGTTGTTTTCTTTGCTCTGTACTCTGTCGTTTCGTCATAGGTCATCATCCGTGCTTTTCTCCTCATCCACTTAGCTCAGTTTTGACTATTTCGGCAGCCACGGCGGCAACATGCAGCTCGGCGCCATATGTTTGCTTGCGTTTCTCTCGTCTTGCCTGGTATTTTAGCAACTAGATTTTTTAATCTTTCAACCTTCTAGTAGTATTATTTCAAACAACTCTTTGTTCACTACTTCGTATTTAATTATTGGTAACCGGGGCCCTTTGTTCTCCAGACGGGACGTCTTTTTCGCTTTTCATGTGGAATATTCTGCTTCCTAGAAGTATTGGCATAGTAAGATTTTCTGTAATACGGAATTTTTAATATGTATTGCTGTTATTCAAACGTGCATTTGACTAGCACATCGCCTGTTGTTTTGATTGTTGTGTTTATGAATCGGATTCTTATTGTCAGATGTTAAGTTGCAAACTACGCTAGGGTTTTGGGCAACTTGCTCGTTCTTCTGCTAATTTATTTTCTATTTTGACGAGAAACTTGCTCAGCAGATTCTCCCTAGCTTTGCGTCTACATTTGCGTAAGGTATGTTGGTTTCTAAGCTTTCTATTTACTTTGCTATTGCATATCAACAGATAACTGTCTTAAGGCCACATCGCAGTATTTAGTGTGAAATGGGATAATTGATATAACGCTCTTTGCTCTGGAGATAATCCTTGAATTTTTTCAACGCATCTTCACTTAGGATGGAAAGGCAAATAATTAATATGAATCCAATCTGTTCATTGCTTTGTGAACTAATCAACCAAGATCCCTTAGGAAGCACACTATTTTAGTCATTAACGTTTGCCACCTTCGCCAATGCATGCATACTTTCCGAATGTAGCACATGTTAACTCTCTGCATTTAATGCTAAGCGCAGTCTGTTAGCCATTTCTAAAGCAACAATCTTGCTAAGTAGATACGAAAATCTAATGCTTTATCTGGCACCGCACGTCTGAAACTAAATTTTAATTCATATGAAACGACTATTGGTAAGTAATGTTTACTGGTATGGTACGTAACCTACGCTCTGTATTGTAACAAAATAAATTTACACATTACTCTTTATTCTTGTAGCAGGCTAGTTACTTAAGTACACTAACTCTACTCAACACCATATGTAGCCACTCTGAGTGTAACATGCATCGCTCACGCAATTTTTGGAATGGTTTTGGTAGGAATTCGCAAATTATGCTTTTGTAACTAATTACATAAATAAGGAAACTAAAGGACCTAAAATATAGTTTACCAGTAGTACAACCCGAAATTTTAACTCACAGTTAACTTCTTTTCAGTGCTTATAGGCTAAATATTATTTCATACCGACTGCGGCATTTAGGATGCATTTTGTTATACTCATAGTTTGCCTACTAACGAATGCCACAGGATAGCAAAGAAAAGCCACGGGGATAAGCGGAGTTTTATTTAGCGCCGGAAAGTAGGATATTTGCCTTTTATTATGCTAGTAAAATTAATAAGTAAAGTCTACCTTAACTGCTAACACATACAGCTATTCTATATGGGTACCGCTGTAACTAGGACAACAAATACCTTTACGCCTATTGTCACATATTTCCACATTAAACTTCTAAATGGGAATTTTATTGGATATTTGCCTCAGATGCCAGTCCAAGAAGCATACTAGTAACTATGCCAAATATTAGGAGGTTAAAAGCGAAATTAGAAAAACTCGTTTATTATTCCAAATTTCGCTATGTTGCTTTTGTAATTCGCTTGAGACTTTATCGCCTCCTTCTGTCACGTTCTTCTAAATGGTTGCCACACATGTCTGTAAAATAATGAGCTGGCAATAGTAATCAGAAAATCCATTGCAAATAATACTATAGCTTAAATGTTTGAACCTAAAGTCTATTAAGTAAATAAACACTTTGGTCAACAGTATGTTTTTATACTTACAGGCAGTTGTATAAACTGCACCCAATAATAATAAACTAAGAGCACAATTTTGGTTGAGCGGATTGTTTTGCATTGCTGAGTCACCTATTCAGACGTACTAGACATAAATATATTTAGAGATCCTAAAAAATAACGGAGACATTATCGTTACCTTTTGGTATTTCATATGCATCAATTTTAATCGTAAAGCATTTTAAGTTAACTTTCGCGCCTCACTATATTTCGAGTGAAATAAATAGGCATTAAAAGCGGGATTTACTCCCTTTTTTCTAAACTTATAGTTTACCATAGGTGGTAGGATTGCTATATTAAATAAGCCCACAGTCAACACCATGAGTAACCTACTCGGTTCCCATTCGATATATCCGTTGTATAAGCAGCCGGAACTCATCCAATTTAACCCATTGATTAAGCGGTTAACTGATATAAGTAATGCGGTTCATCGATTTCATAATAAGGTGACTTGGCCTTCAAACTGTATAACGGTAGATGTCCTCCGAGTGAAATTGAGTCAATTTCCTTCTCCAGCTGGCACGAACCATACATTCTGTAAAACCGAGATTTCATTCTGTACATAATCTAAACAGAGTAGAATAAGATACAAGCGGTATGTATCACAGCAATAGAATAATTAGTCGGTTGAAAGAGTTTTGAAGCATCACTTGATCAACCATTGCATACATACAGAGGGCATTGGAAAGCATGCATCGAGTGTATATTTGGACAACAAATTTTGGTTAGCTAAAAATGTGCAATCATTTTTATACTGTTCTAACAACAGATAAAGCTCAGCTATAACGATTAGCAATAATACGGAGTTACTTTTTGACTTTATGTGTCTTAACAAATCTGCTTAGGTACATTATGTGTGACCCTACAACTAATTTAATTGTAGTAACAAGCCTTATTTTTGGTTTGTGTACAAGACATTGTATAAGTTTATTTACACAGGTACCTTAACCATTTTATGTACAGAGACTACGGCCACTTGTTAAAATAATGTTTAATGTGATAGATATGTGTTATTATGTCTGTGCGTGGTGCTTCACGCAAATATGACCAAACAATGTTTTTCAGTATCATCATAATCACTGTATACATTGGCTGCAGGTAGAAAACGCCTCAACTATTGTGCCGCAATTCAAAAGAGAGAAAACCTGTAACATATACACGGCTGCTAAGTCACCAATAATGGATAGGCATGTTTCCGGTGAGATGGCAACCAACTTTTGTGCCGGAAAAAGTTATATCGTGCCTAAGAATTGAGATCGTGTTTGGAGCGGGAGGTTAAACGTGACGGGGTGTGCAAAAAAAATAAGAATACAAATGGCACTGAGGTCGACTCGTAGCCATGGCAACGAGTGTATCCAGCCATACCTGTTCGTTATCCTTCGGTCCCCAAGTAGAGAGAAGACATGCTCCAACCGAGGTCAAACTCTAAGTAATGGCCTTCATTTCTTTTGACCAAGTCTTCGTTTGACCACCCCTCCTTTTCTTCCTTCCGCACCTGGACGCGCAATCGGATGGGATGGGATGGGGTGGGGTGGGATGGCGTGGGATGGCGTGCGCTAAAAATGGGCCTGCCATCGGAGCCCGGTGCGTGAAGTAACGGTGCTGATTGGTTCAATTTCCAATCCTGTGCCCTAAACATAACATCGAAGACGCTCATTGCTCACTTGTTGTTTTCATCAGATATGAGCCTAACTACGAAAGCACCGGTAGTCGAACGAAACGAGCCAGTTTTATCCGCTACTCAAATGATTCAGTTTTCATAACCGTACACTAGGGTTGCAAGTACGGCTGCGCTGTACACTCTACCTTTCATGAAGAGAGTGATGTCGCGCCGATGACATAGGTAGCGAAAGTTAGCAAAAGCGTCTCGTGTTTTGGCAATACGGTTTGTGACCTCGTCTTTAATGCTAAAGGAGGTAATGCAAATACCTAGGCAACTACTTAGTTTTGAACGAATTATAGCTGGTCCATACATAAGGTGTGCGCAAGAGGTGATCCCTGCCAATCTTAGAGGATTGTTGCAATTTGAGGGTGCGAAGCATAGACTGAAACAGTTGACAGCGAATGGGAATTTGTCCAGAGCCGCTTGGCACATTTATCATCTATCATATATCAAAGGAATGTCGTCAGTATACTAAAATCAGAAATGGTTCACTTGGGAGCAATTCCACAATTCCTAATCCGTGTCTTTTGAACGCGATCTGCACAACTGCACAAATAACGATGTTGTACAGGATAGGTGACAGCGGGTATCGTTGTCTTACAACGCTGGAGATATTGCAAGTCGACGACAGCTTGCCATAAGCCCTCAATCTGCACTAGCCACACGCGAATAGGGATCTGAGTACTACGTTTTTATTGGGCACACCTTTCCTCAATAGATAATCCCAAACGCCACAGCGAGCAACCGAATCGTAGGCACCTTTGATGTCGAGGAACGCGACAACAGTGGGACACCAATATATGTGACAATGCTCCAACGACTGACGCAAGTAACTTGACTCTGAACTAGGTACGCATGAATAGACTTTGATGTATTGAATTCGGAGGAGCTCATTTGGAACATATATCAGCTGATGATGGTCGAGAAATGTATGACGCTAAAATATGCAGTGCGACGTCAAGGTAGAACTAAGCAGTACTGTAGAGAAAAATACTACCGGAAGCAAATACTATGTCTGATAGACTCAGGCCACGCTACTAATCGTGCATTTCGTTTCATTAGCTTAATGTTATATGTAAACTAGTTTTCTTTTCACACATTGTCTATAATTCCTTTTGTGATTTGTTCAATCTTCATTTTGCTAAAGGCTGCAAACCAAACCGAGATTTTCGGTAACGGGTACGCTATTACTATTTTTCATATATCACATTAATTAACGCCATGTATAACTAGTCTTTACAGGTGGATTATTTCAGACTTAGTCAAAATCAGTATAAATATATCTTCCCTGCGGTCATCGTTCTTAGCAAATTAGCTTCAATTAAAACGCTTGCTTAGATTTAAAATATTTTGTGAAATTTTGGTGTATTGCTGCCCACATATTAAATTCATGTATATTTTAAACCCTTCTGCTTAAACAGTATATTTGCTGCTACCCATATATTTTAGTCACAGTAGTATAGGCATAAAACATCACAATAATGCTGATATCATCTAAAAGAGGTGTATTGTATTCGAAACTTTTATACTGCTTTACTGTGTTTAAAAAGCATAATGGTTTGTGCCATTTTTGTTAACCTAGGTAAATGACCAAGGTCTGTAATAGTCTTTGCTATTCCGTGTGATTGAGGTAACAGTAAACCGTTAATGCTCTTTTTAGCAACGTATGTACGGTTATTAATATTAACATATGCTTAAGCGTAGAAATCAACGGTTACTTACAAATAGGCTCTTTAGCTAGAAAGAAAAGTAGAAAAGGATTGCGATTAAGGGAAGTATTATGCGATATGGTCTATAAAAGCTACGTTTGTGACATGAAAGCCTTCAGTTTGGCAAGTGGAATAATAGTAATCATTCAGTAGACTTATGCTGAATTTCGGTCTCGTTAACATATATATATATATACTGTGGTAGCTGATCTTTGTCACAGACTGTTAAAAGCATTTCCCTTGATAAGTAAGATGAGTTACACTGGTAAGTGCTTTTCGGAAAGCTTGCAGGTCATCATTCGGATAACCTTTTTTCGCACTGAAGTATGCGTTATGTATGCTGTATTGGTTGCACGTTAGGACGACTACTATGAAGAGTAGTGCTATACAGTTCCTAAGGAGGTTTTTTTGCTAGCACGCAAAAGGTTTCACATAGTTTTGTATATAAAGTTTTTTGCACGGATAACTCATTGTATTGATATAAAGGGGGAGTCGGGTAACTACTTTAATACAACGAAGATAAAAGTTTGGCTTTTTTTACACATTCAATGGAATCAAACGAGTTATAATAGCGAATTCAAACACGAATGAATGAAATTTTTGTGTTGTATTAACGGACTGACAACCTACTTTTACCTAATAAATCGGCAGTGTGACCGGGCTCGTACACGATGCATTCTGCACGCTCCTTGTTGAAAAGCACCTCTGTACGCAGAGCCACCTCAGTGTCACTCATAATAGCAATAGGGATTCCAGTTAGTTTGTCACGCATTCCTAGAACAACCTCATGAATTCCGTTAGCAGATGGCTCTGTACTTGCTCGATCTGTTGTACACACAACAAATCCGCCTGTATTGTATGCGTGCGCCCCGAAAAGCATTAGCTGAAAAAGAAGCATCACACTCATGAAGAAGGAAATGTAAGACTTATTTCGCTAAAACTCGTTTAATCAGAGGAGAAAATGTTACTTGTGGAAGGTATATAGCGGATGGCCCTCACTGAAAATTTGCATCTCATGATTGGTATGTAAGTTACTTGAGATCCTGAGCTAGGTATGGCGGTAGTTTGAACCCGAGGTCTTTGCAGCGCGTTGGAGTGTCGTTATAGAAAGTCAAGAGATAAGATGTCATCGAGCGTGGCCTTTGATGTGATTGTCGTTTCTCCTCTTTGCCTTCCAATTTCGTCTTCAGTGTCTTAATAGCAGCTACCTCTTGTGCGTGAATCCGTGCCACCCATCCAGCCATCACAAGTTCGGTCCTTCATCAGCTGCTGTTAAAATGCTGTCCAGTTCGACACGTGGTGTAACACAGGCACAACATCCATATAGCTCCGAATCTTACTAAGTTGCTATAATACAACTCTCTAGTCGACTGCTAATTAACAGATTTGCCTTTCTGTCCCATCAGTCTATTACGGCTCACATCCGTCCTAGACACTTAAGTCCTCGGAACCCTCATTCGAAAGCATACTAGAGTCTTCGCGATGAAAACCGAAACCTTTCAGTTTAGGGTCTCAATGGTCTAACTAACCAAACTTTTCATCAATGTAGTTCGCGATCAAAATTGATGTCGTTTTGCATGCATACACGCAATAAGTGCTTTAATATGACAATTTTTATTTACCTAGATGATAATCTTCCATATATGCTTTTAGATGACTTTTAGATGGTGGCAACTGCCCGTAATCCAGGGAAGTAAACGCCTTCTGCAAACTTAAGTGGAATGTACGCATTAGTCGTTTGTCTCCTTACTGTTTGCCCTGATTCGTTTCGACAAACAGCGTATTGCGTTTACCTGACTATTTATACGGCTTGGCCAAAAAAAACAGATGGCAATGGCATATTGGTGCCACTTAGTGTCAAATAATCCACCTGGTTGTGTAAGTACCCGATTGATTGTCCTCATTTTAATGAGTGGGTCCGGTAGTAAGCAGTTATGTTTGCTCAACGGTTCTTGGATCTTGACGAGACATTTACCCAAATTCGTATTTTATATCGTGAAAAGGCAAGAGCTATTAGATGCATGTCCTATGTAATTTTACATTTATAACTTCATAGAGACACTAAGAGGTTTTCCTAACGCTAAACTTACCAATTCACAGCTGCTAGTGTGATTCCCAACAGCATTAAATACCATGTGTATGTCTGCAATGAATTTGAGCAATTAGCCAAATAAACAAAAACGCAACCTATAAGAAATTTGTAATCTTGTTTATCAAAGCCTATATATGTTTTCTTAACAAATATGTGTCTTCTTTGGAGGAAGACACCATGAATATTTGAATAAATAGCTGCAAATCATTAAGAGCATTGAAACACTATTGCATTTTTTCATCATTGATATCTTGGTTGTGGCGACACCTACGCTGATGAGTGCTATGCCCTTCTTCTGGGTAAAAGCCAGATGAAATTCGCTAGTGTCGATTGACACATAACGAAAATTCATTGCATTTGTCAAGCGACAGAATTGACCTGCTTTGGTGTTTGAGCCATATTCTATACGGAATGACCACAACTAACATTTACTTTGTGCTGCTCGACTCTCATGTATCGCGCAGAGAAGTCTTACCCCACTTAATTGTGCTGTATTTCTTTGTTTACCTCATCTGATCCACCCCAACTCCAGTTATCGCAATATTAAGTATCATTGGGGCAAATTAACCACAACATTTGTTACGTTTGGCTCTTGCAGCCTTCAGAGCTTAGCTCATTTCCGGTGTGAATAGTGCGCGAGCATTGATCGTGTTCGGCGTCGAGTACTTGTGAAGAAAGAGCGAGTAAATTGAACTGACTCGTCCTACCACGCACCAGACTCTAATGGCTGCGCGGTGTATTGCGCATAACAGCAAACCGACTCAAGCGATGTGTGCCGTTTGCGTGAACGTCATGTGCATATAAAACGCGAAGGAGAAGCCAGGTTATTATGTGATCCTATGAATGAAGGCCTTTGCCACAAAGATTGCCTCAGTTGGAGCCTGTAAACATAATTGTTTAAGTCCCAAGTAGGTAACCTCTCGTTTGGTTGGATACACGTTTTGGTGGCTAAAAGCTGATCACAGGGGCGTTTGTGTTATGCGTTTTATGCCCTCTTACATGCTTGTTTGCTCATGCAATCACGATTGCACACGTAATGCGTAACAAGCTACTGTGCATTAAATTGCTTATTTTTTGTAATGGCAATTTGTAGCCTTTAATGTTCAGCATTTTGTATTGCTGCACAATAGCTTGAGTGCGCTTTGCAATTGCAATATGCATGTTATGAAAATGATGGCGGCTAACACTGTCTCGACCAGAGAAGCGGCTTTTTGCATAGGTTAGGGAAAGTTGTGGTACAACGTCTCATACCAGCTTTGCCTCTGAGGAGTGTAACCCTTGCCTATAGCAACAATAACAAGGATGTGTGGGTTTGTGCATTCAAGCGTATTTGTCTGTGGAAAAATATGTCTCGCACTGAAGTGGTCTTAAGTGCTACTGAAAACTATTGTTTGGACAATATTAGAGTAAGGCAAACTCAAGAGTTCGCGTTGCTGGAAAAGACAAACATAAATAAGGACTTGGGGCCAGATTCAATGCACCCTAAAATGCTGCATACTTCACAGCGGAAAGGAGTGGACACGAGGTCTAGATTACTGAAGTGGCTTAACAGCTGCGTCTTGCCACCCGAATAGAGGGAAACTGTGATATACCCATCCGGCTAATTTTAGACTTGCCGGCTTTGCTAGCATGGCAGTTAAGGTAATTGAAATCTGGCAAGATCTTCAGTGGAGAATCGTTTGAAGAAGTTAAGTTCCTACTTATCAAATAATATGGATTTCTTCAAGGCTTTTTGTGTCACAAGATCTTGCTACTAGCTGCTTAGATCTGGGCTAAAGCTGTTGACTGTAGCACATTCTGGACTTACTGGTCTTTGATTTCGCTATGGTCTTGGTTGCATTCCCTTGTTTGAAGCTCTAATTAAAGGTGAGATCATGTGCGATATCCAGTCGCGCTTGGGTGGCAGATTGTTGAAAAAAGAGAAAGATTATGTACGCTCTGGATGCAGACATTAGTTTAGACAACCATTTATTAGAAGCGTCCAGCAGAGCTGTCCTGAGTCCTCTACTGTTAGCACTCACCTTCAACGCCTTTCTTGTTGAGCTAAAAGTTTTACAGCTTTTATTAACCAGTTGTTTAAATCTAACCTACTGTGAATGTCAACGTGTATCCGAAGACTCTTCAATGGGATCTAGCTAGACTGAAAGCTGTTTGCCTTATGGCTGTTGCCTACGTGTTAAACTCTGCGTATATGAGTGGCTGATTCATCCGAGATTTATTTGATCCATGAGGACAAGATTCATCTCGCGAAATATCAGGTGAATTAGGGGTTTTTCAGTGTATCTTTATTTAGCCAATAAACAACAGGAAGAATTCGGCTAGCATAAAGCTCCGTAAAATCGGGATAACAAGAGCAGTTTTGTTAGTGAAAATCTTTACAGCTTCTTGTGAACCAACGTAAATTAGTGCTTTCATGAACCATGGAACAATGGTATATGACGGGTAAAAAAGCATACACTTAACGAGTCGCGCAGGTTGGCAATAGAAATACTAACAAATTGGCAAACCACATAAGTGGTTGAAGTAAGGAGTATCAGTGAGATAAAAGGTAGAAATATAACAGTTTTAGGGGGATAAAGTGGTACGACGCAAAACTGGCTAAGAAATTGTTATCGTTGGTGATGGTAGCAAATAAAAATGGAGTACTCACCGGGTCGCACAGATTTACGACCGTGAATTTGGGGTATAAATCCAAAGAGGCTGGTCAGCCTAAATATATACAAGCGTTTTCGTTCATATAACAAAGCGCAGGGGGCTCAGTGCGACGTCCAATCGTTTTTTAAACGTATCTAATGTGGGGGCACAAACTACTGAGTTTGGAAGGGCGTTCCAGGGCCCGCAGACCCGTAGGGAGAAATAGGTTTTCCGACAGTCTAGACGACTGTACTGTTGGCTCAGCTTTAAACTGTTACCGCGAAGGTTAGTGTTCGGGCTGAGCTTCAAGAGGTGGCGGCATACGTGACTGGGATCGCTCAATATCTGGTACACTAGTATGAGGTCTCCACGAAGTCGCCGGTACCGTCCGCTGAACACTCCGAGTATCTCCAGTCGTTCCTGGTAAGGAGTGTGGCGCAAGCCCTTGACGATTTTCGTTGCTCGACGCTGTGGGG
This sequence comes from Dicrocoelium dendriticum, assembly GCA_944474145.2. Lineage (NCBI taxonomy): Eukaryota > Metazoa > Platyhelminthes > Trematoda > Plagiorchiida > Dicrocoeliidae > Dicrocoelium > Dicrocoelium dendriticum. The sequence continues at coordinate 11,163 of CALYDF020003616.1, forward strand.
TCTCAAGGGCTGCAAGGTCACGTTTTAGCCAGGGTTGCCAGGCCTGGATTGCATATTCGACGTGAGGACGCACGTAGGCATTCAGCATCAAAGAGAAGATGGATGGATCCAAAATTCCGAATGCTCTTCGCAGGAGTCCAACTTGCTGGTTGCCCCTTTTAGAAGCGAAATCTGACTGTTTGGAACACCCGAGGTCTTCCTGTACCAGCACACCCAAGTCGCGTTCCTTAGTGGTGGTCTTCAGATCGTGTGCCCCAAGCTTGTAGACGTGGACTTGTCGATGTCCGATATGAACAACGCGACATTTGTCCACATTAAACGTCAGGGCGTTTCTCACCGACCAATTCCAGGCCTCATTCAAGTCACGCTGTAGGACTTCATGGTCGTCCGATCGTTTTATCGCCCGCCAAACCTTGAGGTCGTCCGCGAAGAGTAAGAATTTCGCCGTAATAAATTTTACTAGATCGTTAATGAAAAGCAGGAACAAACGAGGCCCAAGTACGCCGCATCCCACTCGAATCGGATCGGAAAAGGATGATAGAACTCTAGCTTCTAACTGCCGTTCAGAGAGAAAGTTACCGATCCATCCTAACAACGGGTCTCCGATACCGTACTGTTGGAGTTTAATGAGCAGGATTCGATGATCCAGGCGATCGAAGGCTTTCGAAAAGTCCAAGAATGCAACATCGACTCCTGTTCCCTCATCGACAGTCTCGGTCCAGTTGTCACGAGCTATCAGCAGATTCGTCGTACATGAACGATGTTGACGAAACCCATGCTGTTCTGGCGCAATTATGCCGTAGTTTTCCAAGTATCCCATTAACGCATCTGCTATCACCGCTTCCATGACTTTGGCGATCACAGGCAGAAGCGTTACGGGGCGGTAATTGACAGGATCCGATCGACTTCCTGCTTTGTATATGGGCGTTATTACACCTTGTTTCCACCTCGAAGGTACGATATTCTCATCGAAACAGCGCTGAAAAAATGCTGCAAGTGGTTCGGCCAAGTGGATGGCAGCTACCTGTAATGTTTTCGGGTGAATGTTATCGGCCCCGGGAGAGCTGTGTGGACGCAAGGATAGCAGCTTTTGCAGCACCATTTCTGCAGTGAACGTGACGTTGGATAAAACGGGCGGTGGGGTAACTAGTGGCGGAATATACGTCGAGGCTTGTACACCTTGGAATATTGGGGAGTACTGGGCCCGTAATGCGTTGGTCGCCTCTTTCGCAGTATGTGTATACCCATTGGTCGTATTAAGTGGTGGGATTCCCCGTTGCACCTTGCGAAGTCCATTCACATGTTTGTAAAGAATTTTTTTTCGAACAGAATCGTTTGGTTAGCTCCTGCTGATGCGTTCTCTTGTCTTCGCGAACCAAAAGCACACAGTAGTGGCGATGCGAAACGTATTCCGTCCAGTTTTCTGCGCTGGGGTTGCTTTTATACGTGCGCCATGCCCGATCCCTTAGATTCATGCATTTTCGCGTCCGGCTTCGCAAGAATGATTTCGCTGTGCGGGGATGTTGGGAAACGTTTGGTGTTGAGGCTTCTATGACTAGTGACGTGATGGTGTTCGCAAATGTCTCCCAGGCTAGTTCTGGGGTGCAGTTAGCTAGAAACGTCCAACTGGTATTCTCAACTAAGGCAGACAGAACTTGGTAATGGATAACAGATTGCCTCGTTTCGAGCTCCGCAGCTGGATAGTTGGCGTAGCAGATGTAATCGAACTGCAAAGTCACGTGATCGCTACGGCCCAAAGGACTGCACACCTTTAGTCCATCGACCGTGAGCTCTTCGTTAGTGAGCACTAGATCTAATATCGATGGGTTGTTTCCTGTTCTGAACCTGGTTGGAACGGTGACGTGGTTATACAAGAAGGTGCTAGAGAGTAGCTCTTGCAAATATGCCTTGAACACCTCTGCATCGGATGCTGGATTTTTCAAGTCATGGGTGTTGAAATCTCCTGCAACGAGGATGTGGCTGTACTTCTGATTAAGCACGGAGCGAAAAGCGGAGATAAGTCTGTTGTCCCTTTCCGGAGTGGATTTCGGTGGTCGGTAAACCACAGAGAGAAAGCATACGTCGTTGCGTTCCAACCACAGTTTGCACCAAAGGACGTCAGTGACACAAGTCTGGGGATCGTCTAGGAGCTCACAACGAAGGTTCGTTCGGAAATAAATGAGCACGCCACCGCCCTTGCCCGTTCTGTCGTTCCGGAGAAGTGACATTCCCGGTATGGCAATCTCAGCGTCTGTGATTTCGCCGCTCAGCCAGGTTTCGGTGATCATTATGTCTCGAGGCTCCGAAGCCAAAGGGTGACGGAGTTCTACCAACTTACTTATGAGGCCTTGTGCATTAGTATACATGCAGGATAGTGCTTTTGTAACCAAGAGTGAGCTAGCACAGGTTGTGGTAGAAATGGAGTTTGTGCCGACCGTTAACGGGTCGGCCATTAACCGTTTTTTGTGGTGACGTTTGCCTTTGAGTTTGCTTTCGGTTAGACGACTGATCGCGGCCTTCCGGGCCCTGCTGGTCCCCCGTGTTCAGCCGCGTTTCGTGGGATATTGCGGTTGTTGATAAATCCATGCCTTCACAAAGTTGCATGAGTGGATGGTTCAACAATTTGATCGCTCCCCGTGAGTCGTTGGTAATCCGTGGCAGCGTACCTGATGCCTTTAACCGAATTTCAGCTGGCAGCTTCATGCGGAATTTGGACCAGTTTTCCAAGGCGAGCGGTAACATAAACTCAGATTGAAGCACCACCTTCATATGTCTGGGACCGTTCCCTTTGTAGTTGGGTGAAAATGGAATCCTGGTCAACCGCTTACCGATGATATTATTGAGGGAAATTTCGTGGCGGATGTAACTCCATTGCTCCCGGTCATGTGCATCCGCTGCATCAGAGGTTGAATTTTGGAGCTCAGGAACCCCGTACACAATTATCGTCCGTTTCGCCTCGGCTTTACGAACTTCTTCACGGCTGCTCATCTTTTTCGGACGTTCGTTCGAGGGGATATCACGAAGTATACGCGCCTCGAGTGATGAATGACAAAGCCTGTTGGACGATAGTAGAACTGCCTCTGTGTCCTTGATGGAGTTTAATGTCACCCGGAGAAGTCGGGGTTCACCGTAGTGCGCTGAATTTGGATGACGTGTGACTCGTCTCAGCATTGCAGGTTCAACCGAAATGCCAATCGCAGTACATATAGACTTCCACTGATTACGATCATCCAACAGCTTCCTCTTTATTGTACGCGCCTGTGATTCAGGAACATTTGTACACACAATGGTTAACGAGCCTTGGCTCCTTGCGTTGGATGCAGATTTGCCATGACTTAAAGACACGGTGTTAAACGGATTGTTTGGTTGTTGGAGTCTGGTCAACTTACTGTTGCTTGGTGAGGCCACCGGAGTCGGAGTTAATTTAGCCGGTGTATGCATTGAGGCGACTGAGGCGTACGACGCCCGACTTTTCTCTACGGCGGAAGAGGTTTGCCCCGGAGCTTCCGCGGTTGCTGTTGAATGGAGGTGGGGCGTGTGACTCAAAGGTGTGGACATCAGTACTCTGGATGTTCGTCCGCTTTTGGGAGTTGTGTGAGGCAAGGGATTTGGAGAAACTGAGGCTGCAGCGCGACTTGAACGTCTAGCCCTTTTTTCGGCCTCGAGGTGGAGCTTTCTTTGACCGACTGTGGTACAATCATGACCATATTCGCGGCCGGTGGTGCAAGCCTGGCGTTCAACAAATAAGCGATTGTCGCATTCAAAGTATCGCACCTTTCCATGAGTACACATAAACAACCGACCACTGGAGTTAACTGGCAAGTTGGACAAAACCAAAATGCGTCAGTATCCTTGTTTATTTGCCTTGCTTCTTGGGCGGACTTTCCTATACAGCTCGGGTGGAACGAGCCACTGCAGTTTCGGCACGTTATACCCAATTTAAGGGCTTTGCCGCAATTAGCTGAAGAGCAGATACGTTGTTGCATGATATTCGGCATAGTTGTTGTATTTTTTCAAGCACGAGGACAAGCAAGATGTCGATCACAAATTCCAAAATGACGGGCACATCAGTAAATCACTGAGATCTCCGAAGATATCAAGCGGAATTCCACGAAACTTTCACGGATTGATGAACACACGAAACTTTAAAGTTTAGTGCACAACTAACACAGCAACACACGTAAAATACAGTAATTCCAGAGAAAAAGCAGGATCCAGCGCGTGGTAGCAGAAAATTCCGCGGCTTCCGTGGGTGCATCATGAATTGTTTTGGATAAATTGGAGCTCGATAGTGTGTTGTTGGTCGGTTTTGGGTTATTCTCATCTAGGTTGTCTACCTAGTTTAAGAAGCAAGTTAATGCATTCACGTCACATTCGTGGGAATTGGATTCTTACCAATCGCATTTACACAAGAACCATCGTTGCCGTCATATCCTGCCTACTTAGCCTCACCTAATTAACCATTTTCCCGGTCCATCCATAAATCTGCACAAGCAGCAATCTGAGGAGGTTGGGCAAACAATCATATCTCGCGCAGAGTTAAGGAAAGCTGTAACTCACTTCCGGTCTTTGTGCTTGACGCAACAAGAGCCGAAAGATTTGAAAATTAGCTGGACGCTCTGAGGTTATATCAACTAATTTACCCTTCTTGTACTTGATTCCTCTCTTCAGTATTACGTGTTTTACTTTTCTGTAGACGGATGACCGACTGGTCTGCACGCCTAGCTTGCGACCATGTGGGCACCGGTTTGAATCCTATTAGAGTCAGGACTTCTCGTGGTATAATCAGCCCACACGCGACTGAGGTTGGTCACGCGGCAGGGATTCACCGTTATGTGGTACAACTGACACATTTTTCTTGATTACGTTAGCTTTATACAAGCATTCCTCGTATTCCACGCTTTCTTTGCATTGTACTTATTACTCTTTTTTAGTATACGTCACCGATATGTGATGAATTTTTAATACGTGGGCAGTGCTTGGTTGGTTTGGGTGTAGATAACGCATTTCGCAATAGTGTCGTCAATAATTCAAACAATTTGGCTCTTCCCGGTTCAAAGAGGCAGACAAGAAGGAATACCGAACAGGATTCGTCTACCTTTCTAACCTCAGTTAGAGTTGTTTCGTTGCTAGATTATCCGGAGAGAGGCATAATTAACGGCATAATTCAGTTGGCCAGGATAACTGTATGTGAATACACGTTTTGTAATTTGCAACTCACTACATTTGGCAGTTATAATAATATTTTAAGATGAGCAGTTAATGCTGCAAATACGTAATATACTTGCAACAACGAAGATAGAAAGATAAAGTACTGTTGATTCCCCAAGACCTTCATATCGGTCTATTTTCTGTGCACGGATAGATTTGTATATTAAAGATCAAATAGCTAATGGCACAACACATGCAGCACTTAAAGTTATTTCGCCTGCCCTTTATTTATCATGTCGCACACATAGAGTTTGTAGTGGGCTCAGTGAAAACAAAAAATGTTGTTACACGAAGTCCTTTCGCTAAACGATATGCGATTAGCCATGCTAATTTTTGTCGCTCTTTCATTACTTGGAGACTAATGTTATGTTTATTACCAAAGATTTAGTCTTTTAACGGTTACGGCATTTGCACTGGACGTTCTAGTGTTTTGTTGTATGATTAAGTCACGGGGCCACTTTGGTTGATCATACATTTGGTTGATGTGGATTTGAAGTAGTTATTTCTTTATTGATATAACGTGTCATTATGCTACTGCAACGCAGATGCCAGATTGTTTCAGACTTTATGATGATCTAATACTCTGAGCATTTTGCTGCTTGGGCTATGTACCCGCATAACACGAGTAACCAAAACGTGTCGCTAGATTGACTGTTAGAGATCCATGAGCGACCAATATGTGTGCTTCTGTTCGTCCGCCTGGGGCACATATTGGACGATCTTTGATCACTCAGGATGATTTTTCTAACGCAACGTTATCACGTTCTGTGTATGCATTTTTCTAGTTGCAAATATCTTCAACGGCGAGCAGAAATAGATTCCTACATTGCAATTACACAACACTATAGTCGTTTGGCTAAACGGCATTACTGACGATGCCCAAATGGCTGAAACTGCAGTCTAGTGCTTTTCCGGGCAAGAGAAGACTATCTGATTTGGAAAATGGCTGCCAAGAACCATATTAAGTAAGTTTCTGAGTGAACGAAATTTGTCCCAAATGTGTCCAAGGACACACAATTGGTCACTTAAGGCGCTGATGGCAATTACGATTTTACCATTATGTAGAGCTTTTTAAGCAAAGAACCGTGATGATAAAGACGTATAATCTTGTTTAGCAACATTTCTGAATATACCGCGCCATTTGATTTCTTTTTTACTTTTTGCATTTGCAAAGGTCCAAATGGGACAGTTGATCTTGCATCTGTATATAAAAGGTGCACCGTAGGATTTGCTCACAAACAAACCAATTTATATTATACACGGTGGACCGAAAGGATACGAAAAGTTATTACGTATCACATTTGGTAGACATGCTCTATAGTACAAACCATTTAATTTATTTGTTTTAATTAATTACAAGTATTCAAATAACTCACCTTTGTTTAATTCGCTAGACATAACTTTGGTAACTCGGGTACAATGATCAGAAGCACTGTTAAACCTATCGGTAATAGCTCTGATAGTTTCGTATACAATATCAGACGAAAGCAAGTGATACTGTTGAAGTTGCAATTTCAGCAGTATTGCAAATATATTCAGGCTTCCAACTTAAGCGACCTTTTAAACCAACAGTCAGTTAAAAGCTTGGAGTAAACTATTTGGCCGATATTTTCTTTTATCTGTTGAGGCATAATTAAATTTGTGGATGAGATACTGGCATTGTCATATCCTGGTGAAAGTTGAAATACCATTAATAGTAAGGACGCATATGCAAAATAGTGAGAGATCTATGCCAAATATAACGGTGAAGTTCTCCTACTTGTAATAAGCGAATGACTTACATAATGACACTTTGAACAGCGCGATTACTTAGGTTATATATTGAGATCTGGTGGTATACCCTATACACGTACCGTTTCATTCTTCCGCGGACTTCATTTTGCTATACCTATTGTTGCTTAATTGGTTTTTCGAAAAAACTTTCCAAGGTCAATGATATTGCTGTTCCCCAATGTAATGGGGTCTCATGTTGATTTAACCTCCCCACTATCTTGTTCTCCATTCCGGCGTGATCTGGTCGGTAAACGCTTTATTCTGCATTTGGTTAACGTCGGCTTTACGGTCAATCCTTAGGTTTGAGTTATCAACAAACACTTGACTCGTTTTTATTCGACATTCATCAATAATACGCGGTTGGAGTTTGAATACCTATTGCCCAGATTCTCTTCGCTTTCCATTGCAACTCACCTAGGCGTGGGCAACCGATTCTACTTGTCTGATAAGGCAGAACCTGTTGTATCAAAGGTGGCTAATATCACATGTTCAACGACATTTTCTGCTCTTTAGGTCCGCCCCTGGTTCAGTGTTGCTGACGTTACAGCGATAGCTGGCAATACTTAACGTGCAGTCGTCCGAAGTTATCGTAGCGTTCATCGGTCACTCAGAGCATCCGCAGGTTATCATCAGTCAAGATTTCCGTAGGCGCCGAGGACGCGCATGCTAACAAAAAGGACAGTGTAACACGTCAGGAAGTGTCTTTGCAGCAAGCTGAACTGTAAGAAGTCCTCAAAGATCCGAAAGAAGGCACGGTCCCATTCTGTAAAAGTTATCATTCGCATTCGCTATCAGGTGTCTTTTAACACCCACCTTTCGCTTGTGTACACGATAGTCATTTACTACGGCACCCACTTCAGTCCTGTACTGGCAGCATTGAGGACAGAATCCAGCCCACCAAGTGGTGTGCGTCAGGTGGGTTTCTATGCAGCTCCATCTCATACTAGAATTTGGAAATGAAACTATCCAGCCGCCTACGAATTAACACTTTCGCACTTTAGCCCACGCGGTTTAGTATGATGCGGTTGTGCCCTTGACAGGAACGCCCTCGGAACCCGGGACTGCACACGTAATTCATCTATAATATTTTGAATATCAAGGACAAGATATCTCGGATAATCAGTAGTTTGTTGCTTTTGATCACAATGTTGTACGCCATGTGAAATAAATGTTAAGAAATGACTTGTGAAAACTTTTCTGTTAACGGGATGAAATTTCATGGATTCTGTTCGGCAGCGCGCCATCGTTGCTTGGAAATGCGGCTATTATTACTCGAGTGCAGAGGTGAAAAGCTTTCCCTGTCAGTCATATTTAAAATGTTGAGCTTTTGTTATATATATTTTGTAGTATATCTGCAATTGATGATGGGAAATGCTGTAAATGCACCCAAACGGGCACACAAGGATTATCCTAAATGAAATAATTCTATCATTGCACAGGATTTGCAAGTTTCTTGGAGTTTCTACATCCATTGCCAAGCAACATGGAGAAAGGAAAAAATGAAACAACGTAACTCGATGGTATTTTACTTTTGGAATAGCCAGTCAGAAACAAACAGAACCTACAATTCATCCTACATAAACAAATGAAGTTGATATTGCACATTGCTTATAGTTGTATTATATATAGTGTGCTTGTCGTGTGAAGCGCTACTTCACTTTATTGCAACCCTTATTTTGAAGCTCAAACTACTCAACTATTTACTGAAAAGTGCAACTGAAAACGGTTTCGTAAATCATGACTTTCCTAGCGATGCTGCTTATCAATGGACACAGTGGCGACTTGCAAATCAAGCTGAAAGCTTTTGCATCGATTTTAAACTTTTTATTTTCATTGTTATACACGCTGATAATACGCACCTGCATCAACCACTCGCAGGCGGTGGATTTCGTGGTCACACACACAAAATTTAGGCAGCATAATTACCCGACAAATCTATTGGGGGAGAACGCATTTTCGCCGGGACCACTTTCTTGCAAGTAACCATACCTGTTACATGCCCTTTGCATTATCTTCGCCCACATTGTGATCAAAAAGCTATTACTTATATATATAGTTTCGCGCACCGAAAATCAGCGGACTCAGCAGAAATCGCAGACCCATACCCGGGGAAATTATTTAGAAAAAAAATCTTTCAGGCGCTTTGCATTTGCAGTTGGCCGGGGTCAGGTAATGCTAGTCAAATATAGATGTAGTTACACAGCATTTATGAGCCTAGGGAAGCACTAAACGGCCGTTTTACCCGTTTGGGATTCATCCGCAGTGCGTATCGCTTATGAAAATTACGGTGTTAGTATATGTTTCGAGTCTGTTACTAGCCTACTTTTAAGAGCGTTTGGCTACACAGAAAATTCACGACCGTTCACTGTCCAGTGACTTGCGGGTCAGTTTTTGCAGAGAATCGAGTAGCTCCTGCAACAAACGACAAACACTTCTAAGCAGCCAACTGGAATGTGCCATTAAAAGGGATTGGACTGAGTACTCATTATGAAGGAGTAGTAGTAGAAGTTTGGTAGCATAGGTAGCAATAACTCACATCTAGACACGAGTAAACACTCATCACTCTCTGGGAAAGCATTACACATCCGTTTCATCCTTTCGGCATTTGTCAGCGATGCGCATTCTTTCTGAGTTTTGTGGGAACAAAGCCGAAACCCGACCGATTATACCATGTTACTAGGACCGCCGAGTCAAAAAGAAGGACACGGTAACATAGCGTTACTCAACATTCAGTGACTTGCATACTTTGTTTCTTTAATCCCTAGTCCGACCAAAGTGCATGTAATGCCAAAGCTAAGTGTATTTCTAAGATTGGTACCTTTGCTTTTTGGAGACGAAATACCCTGCCATCTGGATAGTCATAATGTGCAAGTCAGTGTACAGTGCTCGGCGCTACGTCAACACTAGTAGCTTAGTAACTTCGGACGTTACCGTTTCCCGTAGATCATCCGTCATAACCACAAAGTGGTAACAGTCGAGTTACATTTTCTAGCTCGGTGAGGATTTTTGAAGAATGAGATTGTGTTCCAGTGATTAAGGGATTATACAGACGGTTTTTTATTCATTTAACCACTACAATATTTCACTTTAGGCTTGGCTGAAATTTGGCATAACCTTAAAGTGATTACAAACGCAACTAAGTAAATGCTGTGTTTGTAACTACAATCACTTGGCAAAAGACGACGCACTGGCTCGGTACAGGAATGTGGAATTTACCAAGCTGGATTAAATAAAGGTACAAGTTTTAAGTCCGTCTCTTTTCGGTACAAATTTTTGAAGCTACCTGGGATTAGCTCTACACCTCGTAATAGGCTAAATACATTTAGTAAAGAGGTCACCATGATTACTTTAAATGGCTTACTTTCGTACTGCTACTCTTTATTGAAAACTGTTCAGTTTCTCAATTCATGGTAGATTTTTATAATATTGCACAGGACTTTAAAATTATGCTGCTAGGACACCGATGTGCTTTCTTTGGATAGCTATTCTTTCATTGACGTCACACCATCGTGACTATATAGCAAGGGAACGATGACATCTTATTTCTAATGCCAAGTGGAATTCATCCGAGAGCTGCTAATATATTACTAGGTTTTCAGCACACAATCAGTATGAAGGAAATTTGAACATTTATGCAATACACTAATCTTTCACATTAGTAATTGTGCTCAGCCGTAGCAGGTGGTACAACGTCAGTAGATAACAAGTCCAACAATCTACGTCCCATGTAAACACGAATTAATACATTATTGTGCTGAGTACAAATGTTTTGCCTAAATTTGATGTGCCACATATTTCAAGCTTGTTTAGAAAAAGGAAGCAGTGCTGTTAGCCACTGGGTTGAAAACACATTCGGTGGACTTCTGTCCCTGGTGGATAAGGTGCAGTCTCGAACAGGCAGCATCATTGTGATGAACCAATCTCTATGCTCCACTTGTCTGTCCCACATCTGGAGTTTTGCTTATCGACACGAAAACAAGCTGTCTCTAGTTAGTAGCATGCGCCACATATTTATGTCGGTAAAACAAACGGTTCAGTTATGAAGCATGCTATTAAAAATTTTACACACAAGAAGCATCTCATATAGCCATCATTTTTCTGTGGTTCTTCAGCTATCTAAGAGACAGTGCTACTGAAAACTCAAAGCCAACATCAGGTATAAATTACGCGCGAAATGCTGACCAGCAGCGTACTAACTACCAATGGATTGACCAAACATTATTTCATTTCTATTGATCGATTAATCCAATTAGGTCTGAACTGCTGTAGCCGTAACGCAAAGATCAATACTTTTTGCATTTCTAGTATATATTGCTCACAGTCGAACTTTCAACCCATGGTTTCACGCTATACATTTAAACATGTCACACGTTTACGAAGAAGAGTAACACCGCTTTGCTTGTGTTTTCTACTCCGCTGACTGTAACTTAATCTTCTAATTGGTTAAAAGGAATGAGTAGTGTTTTACGGAATGCAAGCTGGCGTTCTTACGGACTTTCGTTTTGTCCTTCTTATCTGCCTCTGAGGGATTGCTCAAAATATAGCAACACTGCGCATGAATTGCCTCGATGGCGGAGCGGTAAGTTAAATTTATGTTTGATGATCGTACCGTCAGCACGGACATTTACTTTAGGGTTAATTAAAACCAAATTGATCATGTATATTGTATTTTGGGTAGCTGTGTTTGTAGACCCATTTGCACGGGTTAACCACAATGAGCTGTGTTGTTTAACCATTAATATAGGTATATGCATTTACTGAATATGCAGCGCGAAACGAACATTGAGTACAAATAGCAGACATCATTTCAAGTACTCATTGCTATTGTTGTTTCATTGTTTTATTTCAGTACAGTTGATTAACTATGATCTAAGCACCAAATTGCGGTGGATCCAGTTGCCACGATACACAACCTATGAAAAAGAATAAACTACAAAGTCGGGCTATTGACGTTGAGTGCAAATAGAATGTCGAGAATATGAGAGCAAATACTAAATGGGCTTGATTAATCAGAATGGAAAAAAGCAACAACTGGATGAACGAAGCCAAATGCAGGAACTTCACTGACTTCGTGACTTAACCATGTCTGGCATGGTCTTTAATCATTGGTGTGGATAGTTTAGAGACTCGCATCTTAGAAGACGGCACGCACTAACCTGACCAAATCTCGGCCAATTTCTTCACAAGTCTATGCCTTGTCATGAACTGGACACCTCGCAGTTTCACCGAAATTGGTGCGGCCACTGTGTATAATTCATGCCGAAGAAGCCGAGCAGCGGGGATACTGAGGACATGGCAAAGCTAACGCAAGAGAATAAGATTTAGTAAGTACTCGAGTGAGGCACCAGAAGACTTCTTGTTTTAAACCAACTGGAGGACCTCAGCATTGTTTACTTACTTTTCCCAACAAACATTGGTACTTCTTTATGAGCATGGCTAGTCAAACACGGCCAAGCGTTTAATATATTCGCTGTGGACTGGGCAGGTCTCTGATCTATAGAGTAAGAACTGTATTATAGCGTTACGCACTCTGTCGTCCATTGACAAGATGATATCCCGTCACATACATATATCGTTGCATTCCTGTGAAATCACACGAGCCTTGCTAATACGCGTAGTAATTTCCTCAGTGATGTGACTACCAGAGGTGACACAGCTACCAAGGTAATTGAACCGATCCAACATTTTTGTTAGCTGTTCGGAAATAGTTAAAATTAGGGTGCTGTCAGCCGATTCCCGCAATAGCACTTTGCACTGTGACGAAACCATGTACTCCCGGGGGTAGTATTGTGTTTTCTTTCACAATGTCTGCACGTTCCTTTGCGTTCAACGGTTCTGTTAAATACGTGCCAATTTGTGTACTGTTAATTTATATATATATATTACATATGGATTACATATATATAAATGTAAAAGTCTACAAATGGAAGTGGATTTAACAAAACCATTGAACGCAAAGGAACGTGCAGACGTCTTGAAAGAGTACATAACACAACCTAGGGGAGTACACGGTTTCGTCAGAGGGCAAGGGACTTCTCGTTTGCCCAAGGTTGGACGTTGTCTTAGAGGACCTCATCCCGAGCTTTCGGCCGAATAGCCTGCCGGTAATTCAGGTGAGCGACTTCAGGTAACCGCGCGCTTTGAGAGCCAGAAACTAGTTGCTCAGTTCATCCGTCTTTCGATTTTCCATTTGTCAAACAGCGGCCTAATGCTGTCTACAATTTCAGCATTCAATTGCTGAAATATAATTCTTTGCTAGCATAAAGCAAGGGGTAGTGAATTTATTCAGTTGCAGTTCACATCCGCCACGTCAAAGTGTTGCTAAACGGATCTGTGACTTTTATAGTTAGAACGGATGCCAGGAGCAACCCCACCATATACATATATATATATACATATATATATATATATTGTTAAGGTTCTGGTCGTTGCAACCCGGCAGAGCGGAGACCATCCTTGATTTCGGTGTTTCGGCTCTCACGGGTTTAGTATGTTTGCGAATAATGACACTTATGAAAAGTTTCGTGGGGATGAACGTGAAGCTACTGCGCCTATAGTTTTGCACAAAGTACACTGACGCTGCGTAAAGGTGGGTGCGACAGTTGCTACTCGCCAGTCTTAGGACACATCTTCCGTGGCCAAAATCGGGTTAGAATTGGAAGCAAGTCCAGTCAACAAAGTGTCACCATCATTTTTCGGCAAGGATGTGTAAGGTAGTCGAGTCACTGAGGCTTGCTGCGTTTCAAAGCGTCGAGGTAAGGTCGAATTTCTTCCAAAGTGATTGGTGCAACATCTAATTCTCAGCTAGTCTCGGATGATTGTGCAAGTGGCGGTATCACAACAGACCTGCTAAAATACTATTCGAATGTCCGCCCAACGGGCTGGCCGAAGGCGTTGCAACTATTGTTTAGCTAACTGATGACTTTCTCTGAGCTGTGTTTCGGATAAGTTGGAATTGCATGCTGTTGTTTCCAATAGTGCTAGCTTTCTGAATGTCAGGGGTTCTACGGAAAAACAACGTTCCCAGTCAACTTCAACATTCTTGTCAGATGTCGTCTCAGGTGGTTATGGGCACGAAGAAATACCTGTCCCATCGGAACTCGTTTATGCGCTTCGATCAATATGATCGATGCTTCAGATATCCATTCACAGTTCCAGCTTCTGACGTCGGGTGCACAACAAGCGACAGAAGCTTCCTTCATGACACCTTTGAGACTATCACAGGCATCGTCCAGATCACCACCCTGATTCATCAATAACACCTGGTAGATCAGTTCGTTATGGTATGATATTGTTGTTGCAAAAGATAGGCGCTTCTTTGAAGTAGGTTAAGTAAGCCCTAGGGGTGCGAGTACTAAAGACCTGTCGAAATCTAGGCATGTGCTCTAGATTGACGGACAGTCTTGAAATGATGCGTGCAACTTGTAACTGGTTGCTATATGATCAATTTGTGTCTAGGTCATTTAAAAATTCCGTTGGCGCCAGTTGATTCTGGGTGAGCGTTTGTACTGGAAAGCAGCGCTGCCCATACAAAACTTACTGTCAATACATACCACATGGTAACAAATATAAGCCAGGTCAAGTGTAGGCCGATAGTGCAACTTTGCAACATAAAATTCGTAAGTCTGTATAATAGTATAACATCCAAAAATCTACCGATAAGATTTCCCATCATGTTTTTCCCATGTTTACTAATATTCCCGTATGTTTCTCCCACTGCTATCTGTCTCGAATATCAAATGTGCGATATGTAAAGAAAGTTTGCCACAAAATAACGTGTATGTGTTATAGACACCTTGCCAGCATTGCTGGGTGGACGCGGTACGAAAAAAGACATATCTCAAACGCACGGCACAAGGGGGTGGCGCTAAGCGGAGATAGGGTCAAATATGTGCAAATAATCCTTGGTTGGATTTTGCATGTGACCCTTACAAATTGAGCAGACTTCATGTACGCCTACATCATTCTATAGGGAAGAAGATTATCTAAAATTCAGCGGCATATATTCGATCATATACGGTAGCTGCAGTTGGCGATCATCATTGTCTGTTGGGCATGCATCGAATCCAAAGCGCCGTACCGGGTGATTTTCAGAACCTGCAAGAAGACACTTGGGCATTCAAGCCCTCAGCAACAATCACAATGATAGTGTACTTCGCCATGCGTAGCAGAGATGAGAGTTGGTAGCTGAAATTGTATTTGCTACCCTCCGAAATGCTGCCAGTAGGAACATAAACGGTTACGATATAAAGGCAACTCGCATGCAGACAGAACTAACTACCTATTAAAAACAGTTCTAAAATTTCGGTAAGATGAAATACTGGTTATCTGTTGCTTTGTTTGCTGCTGTTTATTAAGTTGTAATCAATGGAATAGATTTTAGTGCAGATAATAAAACAGCTTTTATGATGACGGGAATTACGCTTGCACCTATAGCTACTTCTATGGTGCTTCAAAAGGCAAGAGGTATGAATCGGTACAGAGTTCGGTAATTCACCTAAAATTACAACCATTCTGATATTGACCTGTTTCTGTTAATTAGCCAAAACGGAGCAGTCTGGCTTGAAAAATATTGTGATCCTATTGTTTCGTCATTTGGAAAAGGTGATGTTATGAGAGAGCAGGGAAAGTAACGTACTACCATGAAACAGAAGGGAAAAAGTGAAAAGTAATTACTTTATTTGCATAAACAGAAGCAAGTGTTGAGCCGACTAAGTAAAACCGACAACCGGCAGAGGAAATTTGAAGCTAAGTTATTTAACTGAAGAGAAGTAAAATGCTGGTTGCAATATTCCTGTTTTCTAGACCTAAGCAACAGTTTTTATACATTAACACATACTTTTGGGCCTGACATGGAGTTATCAATAAACTGCGATAGCCAATTTTAAGTGTAACTTTTTACAATAACATTGGTGACTTGTTCATCGTTTCTGTGTGGAGCAGCTTTCCACAAGTACCTCCGTCTTCCAGCTGATGACCAACGCGACTATGTTATTAACTGGGTCAATATGAACAGGGAGCTAGTGGACTAATGGAACAGCAAGTATACCATTCACCATGTAGCTGTATGAATATTTATAAAATAGCCCCTTTGATGCACCTATTGGCACCAGTTTCCGTTTATGGTTGTGTTCTTTGCACCCAATGACGCTGCATACTTCCAACGGACACAGCTCTTTCGGAAATAATTTAGTTCACATGAGAAAAGGTAAATATGACGCAAGCTTTCCTTATTTGCTACACCTTGTCCAGATATTTCTATGTCTCCAATGAAGTGGAAATCACAACGTAACTATTAATAATGATGCTTACATCATGTGGCCATTTCCCTTATGTTGTCAGACAGTATAAAATATCTGGCTACCACGAAATTTACGGAATAACATAATCGATGGCTTGTTTAAAGAGAAAAATCGTCGGCCAGCAGAATCTATTAACATGGTCAGAACACACAGTCCTGTACCATAGCAGTTTAATTAAAGTAAAGAAAGTTGACTGGTGTCGCGGATTGGGACACATAATAATAATTGTGCGTAGGGTTAAAATTGAAATCAGCTCGCGCTATCCCGAACACTATGACCCCATCCAAAGTTAGGAGGCTTGGTGAACAAATGCTAATAAATTGAGTGTTTACCATTTAGTCAATTTCAAATCAGAACTCTGGCTTTTGCAGTGTTGTATACTATGGCCCGCAGTCGAATCTTGTAAGGGTTAACCAACAAAATTAAAACACTAACAGAGCAAAAAAGCCTATACTTTAAGAAACAGTTCGTGCGTATAAGCTCTCAGCCTTATGAAGTAAGATTACGATAGTTGTACCTACTTCATTACAAATGGTGCGAGATACATCCAGTGAATGTGAGTTAAAAACATATTGATCCCGTATGTTGTAGCTACAATAATATTGGCACAAAATAGAGCTATTCACAAAAATCTATTTGCGTGTAATCTACATAAAGTGGAACCCGATCGTAATATGTATTGGAGAGTTAGTAAAAACCAGAGAACGCTTTGACTACGTGTAGTATGGTTCACCCATTGATATATATTTAAAGGAAGCAAACATAAAAATTGGACTTGTGGGGGCTTTACTAAGCCGAACAAAAACATACCAATTTTATATTCAGAAAGCCACCAATTTGGTCCTACCGTTATCACACATGGTGCATTCAGCGGGTTTAAATTTTGGTTCACGAAAGCAAGTTGTTCAATATATTCCCTGTGTGGAAAATTGGCGGTACGGTATAATGTGTTAATCCGAATCCAACTTAATCAGTTGTGTATCAGAACAATCATACATTTATGATGCTTGCTATTCTTCTGGAATTCTTCGTGGAAGCTGCGAAGGCAAACTACAGCAGATTTCCTTATGTAAGTCTAAATAGATTGCATGATAATTGGTAAAAATTTTGTTATAGAGCAATATCTCAGCAGGCTACACATTATTTTCTCCTGACGTGGTAGAGTGTTAGTAAGTAAGCGAACTCCGATGGCTGCGAAGGAAGAAAATCAAAGACGAGATTATCTTGGAATATTTCACAACTTTTCACTGTTCAGGCTATAGATTTTGCATAGTTTTCGTTCAAAATACAGAATGCTCTACAGCAAGATAAATAATTTTTAATACTTCGTCAAGTTTACCGGTGGTGTATGCAACTGCGAATAATTTCCCATTTGGATTTTGGGAACAACAACCAGTTCACTGGGCTTTAGGGTAAACCCACCGGCCCTTCAACACAAGTTTCATTTAGCTGGCCAAGATTTCTCGCTCATCATGTGGCATTATTGACGGACGATAGAAATAGTGCTTGTAGGTTCAGTGCGTTACCGTTAGCAAATACACTAGTTCAGTTCCCGTATAAACTATCTGTATCTTACTTTGTATTGAACAAGGTATCTGTGATCTTCTGGTACTCCCGCGACACGATAAAGTTCGAAGTGGAAGTGTGCAAATAA
Organism: Dicrocoelium dendriticum; assembly: GCA_944474145.2. NCBI lineage: Eukaryota > Metazoa > Platyhelminthes > Trematoda > Plagiorchiida > Dicrocoeliidae > Dicrocoelium > Dicrocoelium dendriticum. Next base: position 29,103 of record CALYDF020003616.1, read on the forward strand.
CTTTTTTCTGTTTTTTGTATAATCTTTATATGAAATTAATTTGTTCCTTGCTTTGGAGCCAAAGTGCTAAAAAGAGGTTTCAATAACCTAGAGAATTGCAATTTCCCAGGGTTTCTTTT
>CALYDF020003617.1:0-13357 GCA_944474145.2 Dicrocoelium dendriticum
TGTTTGGTGTTGGTCAGATTACCTAGTTGGATTGTGTCTTTCACCATGGCGGCATTTATTATGGATTAGCTTATTAGCTGCACCCGGTCAAGCGTTGCTGTGTCCTAGTGTGGTTATACGTAGCAGAAGAAATAGAAAAAATCTCATCTTTCTAACAGCTGCTGCTTCAACATAATTGTGGGTATTCAATGCTATTCGTTGTTCTCTTGTCTGTGCAGATATAGAGATTTTTAGGTTTGCCGAGTCCAGAACACACAAAATATAATTTCAATGTGAGAAGCAGTCCGTGTCTAGAAGAAAATAGCGCACTTCAATATGTTTTGCCTCTGAGCTTTGTCGATTGTGATTGCAAAGGTCAAAGGGACTGGGAATTGCAGTGCTTTAGAGATTGAAATGGCATATCCGTAGGAATCATCGGAATACGAGGAATGAGGACTTCCTCACCTTTGAAAGTTCCGGTCAAGAATGCTGCTTGTACGACTTTGCTGATTACTCAATTTACTGCAAACCGCTTACTGTTGCAAAAGTTTGACTGATTGAAATTTCGCGACGATAATTGGTGTGCCCGTTTTCAATTCCAGTGCGTGCAGTGGTCTTCCTGACAGATAGATTAATCCAAATATTCGATTGGATAAACAACCGTTTCATCTACTTCCAACACAGTGTCGATGGACTTATATCGGACTGCCTGGCTCGGAAAGTTAGACTGAATTACGGCGTTAAGTTCGTCGACGTCTTTATTCGTGGTCGCAAGAATAGCTCCTTCACAGCCAAAGCTGATTCTGGGAATTGAGGTGAATAATGCGAACTACTTTTTCAACCAGTTCTTCTTGTAACGTCAAAAAGTTGCAGAATTTATGAAGCAATAAAATTCTTCCTGAGGTTAGACAAACGGGCAACTTTCCGTTTCCAAACTCCAGTCCTTAAAAGGAGAATACCTCAAATGAGTGATCGTGTTGGTTATGTGTTGCAGTTACTTTTAACGAATTAACTTGCCGCCACAAATTTGAATAATTCAGGCAAGCATTCATTGCGTCCTCTGGTGTTGATCGATGAATTACAAGTAGTGTTATCCTGATATCCACTGCAAGCAATAATAACGCGTTCACAAATAGTCTGGTCGCTCCATACGTATTTTACAGTAACCAATCAAGTGGCTTGTACGAGTTTTGTGCACCATTGGGAAATCATCATAAACCATGTGTACATTTGTGCAATCTTTCTCCCTTGCCGGAAGATGTAGAAATGTTGCAGGTGTGAGTTTCAATGAGCTGCGCGTTCAATAGTAACATCAGAGCGGAATGAGGAGTGCTTCCACCAGATACCAGTATCGCAGCTATTCCGGAAGATGAGAGAGCTAAGGCAATGTTATGTTGGGTTGGAAATACTACAAGAATAAATCAAGGTAGCAACGTTTCATCTGTTTCACCTAGTGCATCTAAGAAGAAAATTGCTCCAATCGCGTTATTGACAGATAGAAATACATGATCGGAAATTCCATTGTACTCAAGTGCTGACCAAAGAATATTTGATTGCACATGCGACGGAAGATCGCCGTTGTTGTAATGTTGTTCACGATGCAATTTTACATAAAAAGTACATAGTGGGTTTCTCAACGTTAATAGACACAGACCGATTAGGTGGTCTGATCAAATTGCCCAACTTAATCACATAAAGAAGCAACTGATCTAATTGTAATAATGTTTTATCTACAGTGATGGGAGTTTGCTACCAATTAAACATAGTGCTAGAAACAGCTGATAGTAATAATAATTGTAGGAAGCGTCATCAATTCAGGTAATGTTAAATGACCATCCATGGATTCATCTCCTGTAGACCTGCTTCCATGGGGGTAGTCCCTCGAGAGGTTTCATCCGCACTTCCACGTCTCATCTGACCATGTGCTGTTGAGCATTAAAGCAGATAAGCCTCACTAATTTGACTCGTTCCATTTTTAATTTGGCTGCAAAGATATGCTAAAGGCTCTCATCACACTGACATTTCCTTTCTTGTGCACTATTACAAGCAACTAGGCCCTCAATAAGTTGACTAGTTTTACCTCTATCGTGTACAATTTTGTTGTTCTCACGTTTACAAAACATTGTTTTTCGACAGCTGTGGATTTCGAGGCAACCCCAACACACAGCCCATTATCTCATGTAGCTATTTGGAGTCCAGCATTTGTAAGTCACGCCAATGATTATAGGTTAATTCGCCTTGCGTGGTTGCACTAGATAGGTAAGAAGCTTCAGCATGTCACCTCAGGAGGCCAGCTTAGGAGTCACCAAGAATGTGAAGGAAGAAAAGCAAACAGAAAAATAACTAAAGTTGAGAAGAAAAAACCGTAACGATAAAGAAAAGATAGATAGTGGTTTAATTTTAGATGTACATATGGATCGCAGAAAACAAACAAACATCCGAAATCTTCATTTAAAGGAGAGTTCTCAGAGGAATATTGCGATGGCTCGGACAGGTGTAGATGATAGTAAAGGAGAGATTGGCCGCGCATATTCATTCTACATTGCTGTGACGCGTACTGCGGATACCCAGTTTGTTTCCTCCAAAAAAGGGTAGAGGACAGTTAGTAGGGTAAGATACGTGAGAAGCGTTGGGATAACCAAACTTAAGACTAGTTTAAATCTAGACTATCGTCATAGGCGTTTTGAGGTGGCGAACAGGAGAGCATAAACTCCAAGCTGAGAGCTTCGGGGTAACGGACGGATTAACTCATTGTGTGACCCCTTTTTAAATCCTTCCCTGTTCCTTGCAAACGTAGCCCTTTCGTCACTATCTGTCGATGAAAAAGTTTAGTCATGTTCGGTAACAGCAGGAATTGCCTAAGTTCAGTTTTGAATTGACCGATCGTGTTCGAAAGATTGAATCCTCAAGTCTGGCTACATGTCGCACCGCACGCATTTGAGCCATTCTCTGTTCCTTTTGTTGGTTCGCTGATTTCAGTCCTTCCATCGTTTGATTTGCAACCACAAATTGCACCACTTCCTTTCTGTGAGTGCGAACGACCCAGCTTGATTTCCAGCGAGATATTATTCAGGTGACCTAGGACTCATTGATTGCAATGAGAAAGAAGGGAAATGTTATGACAACTGCATGCAAACGTGTGAAACAATAAAACGGGAAGAGAGCGAACAAAAGTACAAAAATATTAACAATATGTTTGTAAACAAACGTAGACCAAGCGACGGAGCGTAATTCCACCTTCCCTTTCACTTTAAAATAAGAAAAGGCGTTGAAAACTAAAACGGAGACCAATGAAAAAGAGGGTAAACAATAATAGCGAAGTAAACAGCATGGTAAAAGACAAAGCCTAATTTCAATACAGTGTCACACGAAAGACTCCACCTTTGTGACTTGCAATCCACCGCCTTGATCCAAATAAATTTCTAAGCAAATCCCTTTACCTTTAAGTAGTGGAAAATAAAAATTTCAAATCCATGTAAAATTCATACACTGCTGCCTGATCCTAGGATAGACATATATCTAGTTATGTGTAAATCGACTTAAAGCAGTTAGTTCCCTTTTGTAACTTGAACAATGTAGGAATAAGACAAAAGGTGGTAGATGCATGTATTTTATATTGTCAGTACCAATAACGTTAACTGATATGCAACTATATAAATAACAATGGATTTTTACAGCAACTTTTTCCCGACGAAACTTCCAGTAAAAACCTAAAAGCCAAAGCACCGCGCGATTTAATTCCGGACAAATTTCTCAGTATATTCTCAAGTGCGTACTCAAGAACACGTGAAAATTAATAATATCATGAGGAGTTAGGAAAGTTGAAATAGCCAATTCACCAACATACTTACACCCGCATACACGCGCACACACGTCTGTCAATTCATCAGCTGTCTATTGTGTAACTATCAGGATAGAGCCTGTGTGACGTAAGCGTGTTTCTGCACACACACACAGACAAGGGTCATGCTGTTTGATTGCGACCGCCTCAGCGTACCGCGGCACATGAGTGTTGTTTGATGCGTAGACCACCCCTCGTGCTGAGGCTGATGTTGCATTCATGATGCTTCTTCACCGCAGTTGGGCTAAACCAACTTACAAGTAAACTAGGTCTTGTTAATGTGCAGAAAATTCATTACATTTTATTTGGTTTGTTATGCGTACTTGATAATCTTCTCCCAACTTGCACACGTCGCACATGCAAATTGTGGTAAACGCGTAACTTTATCGCGTGGTATTTTTGAAATAACTTTCGGATATTCAAAGCTGAATTTAGGGAGCACTATGTGTGGTTGTGTTGCGACTCGCAACCTCTATTGAGACATCGGCTCACTTTGAGGTGAACCTTTCAGACATTTTGTACTTATCACGGATTCACTTATAACCAATTTCCTCTGTATGCTCATTTAGCGAGTATTTATGTCGTCATATGCGGTTACTTTATTCGACATCGGCATCTCGAATAATTGGATGTTGTTTGACATCTCAGGTGTGGCTGCGCTTGATGTGTATGTTGACAAGGTGCCTACCTGTCCATTACCCACTACCTCGTCTATCTGGCTCCAGGAGACACTTGGTCGTTGCTAGAGGGACGGGGTCACGGTCCTTGTGGCCATGTTAGGATCAAAGAGTGGTTCCATGCACTCAGTGGGGAGTGGACTACGATCCAGCCATTGCCTTGTGTGCACTTGATTCAATAAATATAGCGTGCTTGTATTGCCTGTGAAGGAGTGTGGGCCGGCTCCTTTGATGAAACGTGGCTCCCATCCGCATGCCTTCCGGTCTTATTCCTTCGGGTTTACACTGGATATCCTGTATGTGGATGGAGCTGTGGGTGGTGCAGGGCAAGCCATCCATGCTCTATCTGTAGGCGCAAGCGTCCTTTGGATGGCCACAGTGACAGGCAAATCCGAAACCGGATGCCGCCAAACAGATCGCCCTACGTGATACGCGTGCGATAGACAGAGTGTTTGTTGGTCAGGAGATGGTGGGCGATGGATGACGGAGGCGTCTTAAAAGCTTGACCACTTGCGTTCTTCGGCTGCGCAAGTTTGCTGTTAGAAGGGACTAGGTTCGAAATGTGATTCTTGACCCGCGCTGTGATATGCTCCGCGGTTCACACCCGCAACTGGTGCTCATGCGTGCCTATGTAAGTGGCATTGCAATTACATGTAAATTTCTAAACGATACGTGAATGGCCGGATAGAGGTAGCCGAGGTTTAACCGATGGTGTGCGAATGCGCATCGCTGTGTATACCAGTACGAGTTGCGTCGCGGAATACACTGGTGCAAGCTCAGATTTCAAACGCAGTTGAAATATTTGGCCTTCATCATCGCCTTTAAACGGTAGCTTCAGTGTTACTTTAAGCTTTGGCACGGTGGGCACCTTCTCATTATCCCTCTACTTACAGAAGTGTAGGATGAAATAATTGGGATACCCGTTTTCTTCTAGGGTGTTAGTGATTAATTGCACCTCTCCATCTAGCGCGGCTAGCGTGCAGATATGTTTGGCTCTGTCCAACAGGGTCTTCACCAATCCCTGTTTGAAACGTATGGGTACAAAACTATAACCTTTTGGATAATGAACGACGGCTGGTGCTTTACCAGACTGGCCTGAGCCTGCTGATTGGGAGTGACGATGATGAATTAGCTGAAGCTTGTGTTACCTATCTGACCTGCATATCGATAAAACTAAAAACGTAGGGATGCAATTTGACCATCCCTTTTACGTCATGTGCAAAATGTCAATATAGTGAAACACTACCGGATATTTTCATTCGCTACCAAATCCACCAGATGATTTTTCCGCTCAGTAGTGCCAGTTCTTGCTTAGATGCCGTGATTATCCGACACTTTCCATGTGTAAAACCCGCGCAAATTTCCGCTCGTAATGTTTACATGAATCAGCAGCACCATTTCATATTAAAGTAATTCATGCGCATGCACCGCCGAGAATTAACCATTTATTTATTTTTTAGTAAGTTATCTGTACTGAGAGATGATTGCGTGTATTTACTAGCAACATGTTATTGACCTCCAATATCCACTCCGTTAAAGAATACCCGCCTAGCTTCTGTCGTGAAGTAACTTCTGGCACGGCAAATCAGCCACGTCCTTCAAGTAGCGGAAAATAACCTGCACGCAATCGAAGTCCTAGCTTATCTCAGTGAACTATTCAAAGCGGACTTGCAAGAAGTAATCGCCGATGTACCCATACAAACTCGAGTCATCTCTTCCACGCAATTCAGAACGAGAGATGAACCATTTGTTTTAGACCCTGTGTTCACCAGCGAGGAACAAATGCTCGTTAGCGTAAACATAGATGTACCGCATGACCATAGCGATCATGCGACGCAGCTGTTACGCCACGCTTATTCAACAACATAGTTTAGCTGACATATGGTGGAAGCGCACGTCGCCAGCATTATGAAAATTTGCCTGGTATTGCTTGAGGAACTAATGGTCCTTTCCTGTTGAACAGCTTCCTGATGCCACCTGGAAAGAGTACGTTACCCACCTCGCAAATACTTCTGATTCCACATGACGCAGTTTTAAACCTGTGCTGGCGTGTATATCTGAGTTGTCCACATAACTCAACTAAACCACTACGTCAAATAGGTCCGAGAAGACAAAAGCAAACACGAACGCACCTAGCGACGAAATTCATTACTCATCCCAAGGCTCTATACATACACGTCAGGAAGCTCCGCAGACTGCAGCGTGGAATCCCAGTTTCACGTGCAGCACTTTGGCTGGCAATGACTACGCAAGGGACGGGCAACTCGCTTCGACAACAATTTACTTCCAGTTACCGTATTGAAAGATCATTTCACACGCCCTCCACACAACTCACACCACCCACCTGGTTAATTCGCGTACCAAACACTGCAGCAAATGTGAAGAAAGGACAATTGTTCTAGCGTTTCCAAACTACTCCTTGTTTCAACGACATATATACAAAGGCATTAAAGTCAGCCACCATGAACATAGCCGAAACGTTAGCTCGGTTCTATCAACAATTAATATGTATGTATATTTCTCGACTGTGCAAATTACAGTTCGAAACGGACTGCTCAAATGGTACAACATGATCTCAACGTGTACATGTTATTTCTGATTTACCGACAGAGTCCAAAAGCAGGTATATGGGGAGTTCAATTAGTATAACCGGTGAAAAGTAGACATTAAAAGCAGGATGAAAGTGGCTAGTAAAACAAATACAATAGAATTAAGACGGCTAAGCGTGTAACGGACTCCGGGGGACCGGCTTCCATGCGGGGATTTTCCACGAAATGTTTCTTCTGTTTTTCCACGTCTCATTTGTCTTCTTGTCCGTGTGACAAAACAAAAAGCAAGGCATCAATATACTAGCCCTTTTTATGGCCATTGTTAAATATTATGAGTAATAGGCTCGCAAAGATAAGTGAGCTCTCAAATTTTCCTTCTTTTAATACTCTCTTAGGTCATTCAGCTCATTTCGGCTTTCGGCACTTTGGAGCCAGACACAATTTGCACTCGATGAGTATGTGCCAATTTGCCTTGAGTAGGTAGATTATTCTCACCATAATATCTGTGACAATTCGGCATACGTGGTGGTATTAAATAATCCGGAATCTTCATTCCATCACTTCAGGAGATCGGCTCAGTCGTTATCAACTTTGGGAAAAAGAATCATAGAAGGTGGCGAAATAAAAATATTGATAAATGTATGGTATATAGCCGAAAAGTTTTGCTTTAGGTTGTAGATAGGGAAGACATAGCAAAAGCAAAGGAAATGGCTAAAGTCTCTATGCACCATGTTGTGAAATATCCAGCGACTCCAGGCAATCGTGTTGTAGAGTAATTGGTGGGGAAATTGAACTTCATACAGCATCAAGAACTGCCACAGGTTGTTGAACTGTTTTCACAGGAAATGAAGTGATAACGATTAACAGTGCGCAGCAAAAACAAGGAGGGAATGCAAGATTATATTTGCATGGCAAAAGCGAGATGAAGTGAGGTAGAAATGGGAATACTTTTACTGGTTTAAATAAACGATAAAGATATTACTCAGACAGTTTGCACGCATTATCGTGCACTTGTCCCTCACACCCATACTGCGACCCCATCTTCATACACTGGCTCCACGCTGCAGTCCAGTTTTATAAGCTCTTTGACTTACAACACATTGAGGTTCGTATGCAGCATGTTTCGGAACAATTGGTTAGACTCACTTAGTCACAATTCATTAGGTAGACTGTTGCAGATATCTGAGTCCTTCGTCAGCTTTTGCTTCCTGAGTATACTTGTTTTGTTCTATTTATGAGTAGCAAATTTCACCTATTTCTAATGTTAGACCTTCCATTCTGAATAAAATGTATCCTAATGCGTGATGCAAATACTCGTTTGTGCACTAAGTCGAATAGAAACTTCCGGCCCAGTTTCAACCACCGTAATTACAAGGGCTCCAATTTAAGCAGAATGCTGTACTCTGAATAGTTTGGTGTTGGGAATTCGCTAAATATGGCTTTGGTGAATCTACGCTACAGATTCTCCAAGCATAGACGATCACCTGTCCTACAACCAATAAACTGTAACGAGCAGTATTCCCAAAGAGCGTGCCTGCAGATCTTGAACATATGAAACATGGAGTCACACAATATCAGTGATTTGAAGCTTAACCGCGCAGTTTGGCGGGTTTTGGCAGTTATGAATTCGATCTGCTCCCCGAAATTGTGGGCGCTTGAATAATGAATACCGAAGTCTCTTATTATGTTGCGGAATGAAAGTGGTTTTTCGCAGATGTATAAGGTGTTTATATTTTCGTTGCATCGATATGCTAAACTCCCGCATTTATCGGCCGCAAATGACACGTGCCAGTTGTTACACCACTTTTGGAGAGCCAATAAATCACTCCGCATCTTATCTAATGTGTATTCAAGATTTCTAGGATCAAAAGTGTAAAGTACCTTAATGTCATCTGCAAAATGCAGGCTGTACAATTTTTAACAGTTTCTGTTTTGTCATTTAGGTGCACCAAAATAGCAGTGGTCCAATGACGCTCCGCTGGATCACACCATTAGTAAAGGCAGCGATGATAATCCATGGAATCCAATTTGCACTTGTTAGATGCGATCAGTAAGATAAGATTTAAACCAAGCGTGCATGGTTCTCTGATACAAAATTTTGACATTTTCCATAGCAGTTGCCGATGCGGAACTCTATCGAATGCTTTTTACATGTCGATTAAAATGATGATAGTTGCATGGCCATTATCCACAAATCCCGTTAAACAATTCAGGAATTCCAGCTGGCATGTTTGACATGATCATTTCTGTATAACGCCATGCTTAGTCTAGTTAATCGGGTTTAGTGAAAGCAAGTGGTTTATTGTTTTGTCTTTGATCATTCGCTCTATTGCTCCCGCAATAGCAGGCGTGTGACTTATCGGGCGGTAGTTTCTGAGAACTGCTTTTGGGCCATTTTTGTGCCTAGGCCTGACTGGCGCGAGTTTCCATTGGAGTGAGAATCTGCTTGACTCCATGAAGATGTTAAACAAGTTTAAGAGTAAAAATGGAATATGATGGCCACCTTAATTAAGCAAAGAATTTGGTAGACTCTCTGGGCGAGGATAAGAGGATGATCGTGGTCAGTCTAAGTTGCGTTGAATGTCCCTGCCGTTGAAAGTCACTGTGCTCAGTTTTACTATGCTAATAGTTGTTCTGGACAAATGTTTGTCACATAGAACAGTGAACGATAATGTAAGGTGATAATTTAGAGTATTTGCTATTGTGTAAGTATCTGTAGTCATTGATGTGTCTGGTAGCGTAATGGCGGAAACTGTAATATATTGAATTTTAATTCGTGTCCGCATCATTTTGACTTATTCTCCGAATTTTCTTGTAGACTCCAGAGCTCGTTTCTTATCACCCAGTAATCTCCGTGCTTTTTTAATTTAAGTTCAGCAAGTAGCTTTTCTTGCATTATTAAGAAGGAAATTCAAGCTTCCATTTAAGCTGAGTGCGTACCTTCTTTAAATGCTTTAATAGGCGCGGCGTGCTTAATGAAACATTTTTACCCGGTTGTTGTTTGATCGGCGTAATTGTGTCTCGGAATTGTTGGAAGTTGTAGCACATTTCACTAGCCGCGGCCTGTGGCTCTTTTGTAAGGCAAATCAGCTTCCAGTTTCTTTTTCGCAGAAGAGACGAAAATTTATCCCAATCTAAATTTCTAAGTTCTCTACGTGGCACCACCATGGGCAAAGGCTTTGGTTTTGAAATGAGTACTGGTAAAACAAAATTGAGTTGTTACCACATTATGATCGCTGCATGGAAAGAGAGATAGCACGTTTACAGGGGTGATAAAAACGTCATGGGTAAATATGAAGTTCAATAGATTGTGACCAATCGTAGCCTTTTGCACGGTTTGAGACCATCCCAATAGCTGGATTTCTGATATGAGACTCATGAGTCTAGGTGGTGCAGACCACTTTTCCCAGGAGACATTTGGCAGACTAAAATCGCCCCCGATTTGTTCGCGAGCGAAAATTAGATCAGTGGCATATCCAACATCAGAAGATGGACAAGTTAATGGAGAGTGTCACACTGCAGTGGGATATATACACAACCTACTACGATGTGGGTATTGTCTAACTCCACTGAAACCCAGACGGATTCATTGAATTCGTTTAGCTGTGCGTCTGATATGGAGTAAGTAAATAGCTATTTCCTAATATGGATAGCGCACCCACGACTACTGCCTGCATGACGGCTGTTCACGCAAGAGGTGTAGCCCTTAAAATGATAAAATATATATGATACATGATGGTAGTACCATGTTTCAGTTACTAGTATTAAATGGGGAACTGTAAGAACAATGAGATTGCAAAAGTTATGTTTCTTATGATCCATGGAATGTGCACTCCGAAGAATGATTATGATATTGCTCCGCTCAGAAGGCAAATTATATCCTTCGTGGAATATAACTAGTATCACTGACAGTATGTGTGCAATTTCCTCTACAATAGGCAGGCTCTACAATGTAAGAGTCATTCATTTGAAATAAATGAGAATATTCGTAGCTCGGGATGTGGATGCGGATTTTGAGCGGTTCTCCGAGCTAACTGATTATTGTGCAGACGTTTCGTTGCCTGACTAGACAACATCATCAGTGCGGAATCAGGGGCGTCGTTCGCTTACGAGGCACTGCGAACCAGGCCACTGAAACCGCACTGATGATGTTGCCTAGTCAGGCAACGAAACGTTTGCACAATAATCAGTCAGCTCAGGGAACCGCTCATAATTCACAGTCATTCATATTTGCAAATAGTTCAACCGTGTAGAGTCCTCAAATAACCGTCCATTAACTCTTCTCCGTTTGCTATCCAGATTCATGGCATTTATTATCGCTGAGGCGCTTATGTGTAATCTAAAGAGTAATCACACCACCGTCTCAAAGTAGCACGAATTGTGCAGAAATCGGAAGTACGAACATGTCGATAGCCGGTGCAAGCCAGATGAAATCAGCATATGCTCCAAGTCATGCTCTACGTGTTTTCGCATTTTTTGCAGGACGATTTGTTGCACGCAGCTGGATTTACGCTTTTTTGTTTGTTGAGGTCCATCTACTGAAAATATTTGCTCCGAATTAATTACAGCAGAGATTGTTTCCACCGGATTTACACACTTGGGTCTTGCCATTTCGTGCAGTTATAGACATTCACCCAGAATTTTGATTTGTTGAGATTGAGCAGTTTTCCTGCTTTGCATCAAGCTTTCTTTCGTGTCATTCCATCGCCGTACCTTAATGATACAGTGCAAACTATGTTCCCAATATGAAACCCTTCCGGTGATGCAACCGCCAAATTTAGCCGCTCCTGATTTCAGCCGGTGCCATCAACCAACCTGCCAAGCAAGCTAAGTATCTGCATGGAAGCCATACCAAGGATCGTACTACTCACGGAGGACACATGATGAGCACGATGAGGCAGTTACTTGATGATGACCTGACAATCGGCGACCAAACGCTGGCCGACGGCGACGCAGCAACTAACCGCAAAATAAGCAGCGGCTATTCGACCATCATGAATACAACACTGTTAACCCGAAACGAAATATTTTGCGCTGAACAAACTTGTGCTCTTATAGTAAAAGTAGGGTTGCTTTTAAAAAGTGCGTTCACAGTTCGGTACCACTCGAAGTGCAGCAAGGTCGGTAGAACAGACAGAAAGAAATAAGATACGCCGGTTTCACTTTGGTTCTGTCTGAATTTTACGACGGTTCCACTAGTAAAATATCCGAACTTAAAATATAAGAAAAGTAGGAGAGTCTACCCTTCTAAACTGGACATATCTTCAATGCAAAATTTAGTTCGCTTGAGGCGACACTAGCAAAGTTTACACCCCCTACTTCTCCCCGAATTGTTATCACAAAAAAAGGAAAATGGCCAGACGTTCGCACAGCCACGTCGTACTAGAAACATTGGGAGCAACCAACAAACTCATCATCGCGATCGACAGATGCTTGCCTAGCCCTACCGCTTACATTCCCTAATCTAATGTTTCGGCTGATACAACCTCGGTAACACCCATCCATCCCATTGACCAAAGAAATCCGGAGCGCCCTAAAGGCAGCTAACATATGCAACCGTTGCTGCTTGGTGTCCTCACAGTGCGGTCGCAGTAGCGTCACCCAGTACAGCCTAAAAACGGGTAAGAACCAAGTGCAACTTGCAAATCCATCACGAAAACTCGTTATAATCGTGCTTCCTACATTTTCGCAGACCAGCCGAAACTATGGGACCTTGACACGTATATGCACCAACCTACCTTAGTCCAAGTCAATCTTTCAAGAGGTAAACAGCTGAATGATTTAAAGCAGTAAAATCTTTTTGGGTGAAAATCGGAGTTAAAGCCAGCCCGCCTAATATACTGCGCGTTACTAAACATTCAACCGTGATACCTTACGGAGAGTCCCGGATAATCGAAGTTACATTGGGTTCGACAGCTGATATGGAAACGACGCTTTTGTCAGCATACCGCCTGCGGAGGGAAACTAGTGAAAACCGCATATTACTGGATGTTTTGTGGCGCGAGTGCCAGCGGGACAAAAATAATTCCAACGACCGCCACATGAAGAGTATCGTCATAAGTGTTTTCGATCATGGCGTGCCAGAAACACCGACCTCAATGTAGAATCCTAAGGTCATAACTTTGAAGAATGGCGGTAACTTCGAGAAGCTCTCTGCACAAGCCTGGTCATGCTTCAGTCGATTGCAGGGTTACCAGTTTTGACAAACTAATGAGGCAATGGGTAGAGGATACTAAAATTAACGGTGTAGCCACAACTGATGCCCGTGGACTTAATCCATTGCCGGCAGATACTGGGCAACACACTTCCTT
>CALYDF020003618.1:0-29178 GCA_944474145.2 Dicrocoelium dendriticum
TATCCGCCTCTTGGTAATGTTCTTTCGGCAGTGTGATTCCGGTACACACGGTTGTAGGTAATAGGAGATAAATTTTAGGCCATTGAACCCATAGTAATGATTATTATTAGTGTAGGATTCTTGTTGCAATACATACCGAGGACTTCTTAAATTCATTTTCTATATTTTGTTTTTTTAACAACTCACCTGCCGTTTTATTTCAACTTTTTCACTTTTTTTCAACTTTGCAAATTGTGAATAGTGCATATCAGCTTTTGGATGTTTGGAGGTACTGACCGCTTTACAAACACGTTGCGCAAGAAGTTTACCCAAAAAACCCTTACTTATTGAGAACGCAGAAACCGGTTGTCCTAAATGAACAACAGCCCGCATTCGAAATTGCGCCAGTGGCGGATAGGACGGTCCCATAGTTGAACGACCTCAATAGAAAGACAAAACCTGGGTGCAAAACGTGATTAAAACAGGGAAAAGCCGGAAAAATTAGCAGTAAGCGCCAAAGACGCTTTGAAATGAACCGCTTTAATCGAAGCAAGATATCTTGGATCGATGAAAATTAGATGGAAATAGCTAATTTTTAACATGAAAAATTGGCCTGGAGGGACCTTGTGTTCCGTCACGCCAGTCTAAATGGAGATGCTTTCATAACTGGATATGAAAGAGTTGCGTATGTGTCGCTTTGTGCGTAGTTGATAAGATTTATTAGTTGTGAATTTCTTGCTGTTTTAAATGAGGTTAACTGGAAGAGGTCTAATTGTTTATCGGGCACCATGTTGGGTGACACCGCTGCTTTTGGCCGCATGGCCTGCGATCGTTATAAAAGCTGGCAGCAAGTGGAGGTAGCAGTTCGCATCTTTCTGTTTGCGACTGCCAGTAGCTTTTTCAAACATCGTACGTATACTGCAAAGCAACTAGAGAAGTACTATGCGTTAACTAGATTTTTGGCGCGCAATACTGATCGAGCATTTTAGTTGCAGTATGGTGGAAACCTGTGTTTGCATAAGCACTTGTAATGGAATTTGCGCATTGTCAAATTTCCTCTGCTCCAAGGTATCTGTGATGGATTAAAGCGGTTCTGGTCAAAGCGTCCTTGGCGCTTACGGGTACTTTTTCCATATTTACCCATTTGTCCTTCAGTTTTGCACCCAGTATTTGTCATGTTATTGAGTTCGGTTAACTATTGTATGCCTGTTATAATTCTACTCTGTTTTCTAGCATTTCGGTCTCGCAATGCACCGAGGCTGTTTTTCCTGGTATCTTGGATTCTGAGGTTATCGCGCATTGTGGCAGTCCAAATTGCAATATGCCAGTAACCGACGGTTCCGGCGGTATGCAGTACGATGTCTGCAACCGATAGTACCACACGGTTTGTATGGACCTAACTACCGAGCACTACGCAGCGCTGGCCTCCAGCGAAATGTTGCTTTTCAGTAGTGCAAACTGCTGTAGTCGCAAGCATGGCCGTGCGGCCTTTCGCACGACAGACGAATTTGTAGTGTACCGGAAAACAAGCTTTTTCAGTATTTTGTAACATTGGATTTTATGGTTGTTTTAACCTTCGAAACCTCATTTTGTTTTACTGACTACACATCCGTTGACACAAAACCGTTTTGGTGAGTACCTCGCTGCACGTTTCTCGCTCAATCTGATTCGCTTCCTATTCTTGTAGCCTGCACAATATACGTTGGGTTCAGTCGCCTCCGAATTCTATACCGTCGTATTTGACACGTATTACGTGTCATTGCTTACCGACTGATATCCTAATCTCCGCCCAACAATTGGTGACCCCGACGTGACACGAACACACAACCTCCTCGCTCATTCCGAATCGACTGCACCTCTTTCTATTATGACCGCTGCCTCAGACGTCGCGGTTGGAGCCGTCCTCCGACAACACGTTGGTGGGCAGTGGCAACCCCTTGGGTTCTTCTCCAAACGCTTGCAGCCAGCGGAATCCCGCTACAGCACGTTTGGCGGAGAACTGCTGGCCATTTACCTAGCGATACGTCACTTCCGGCACACACTTGAAGGCCGCGCTTTCATAGTCTACACTGACCACAAGCCTCTTATCTTTGCCTTCAACTCTGCTAGCGACAAGTACTCACCACGGGAAACAAGACATCTAGACTTTGTCACGCAGTTCACTGCTGACGTACGTCATGTCACAGGTGTCGACAATCCCGTCGCCGACGCTCTCTCACGCGTCAACCTCACTCTGCAGTCTTTGTCTACCGTCGACCTTGCCGCCATGGCATCGGCTCAGGCTCAAGACGAAGATATACAGCGCACTCTGCAGTCCACTTCGCTGCATGTGCAACCTGTTCCTCTCCAAACCACGGAAGGAACCATTCTCTGGAAACACCTCCACAGGTTGTCCCGGACCACTCGTGCCCGTCTCTTTCAGACGCACGGTCTTTGACGCACTGCACTCACTATCACATCCCGGTATCCGTGCATCTTTGAAACTGGTCACTGTACGTTTCGTTTGGCCACGCGTAAACAATGGTGTTCGTACCTGGGCTCGCGCCTGCCTTCGATGTCAGCGCTCCAAAGTACATCGTCACCCACAGTCCACTTTGTTCATTTCCTGCCCCGGACTCTCGGTTCTCACATGTACACGTAGGCCTTGTAGGTCCATTGCCTCCATCACGCGGATTCGTGTAAGTTCTTACATGTGTCGACCGCTTCACCAGATGGCCAGAAGCCATTCCCGTAACAGACTGCACAGCTGAGACTGTTATCCAGGCCTTCTTGGACTGGTGGGTCTCGCACTAAGGATGCCCATCCACCATTACAACTGACCGCGGAACGCCTTTCGAATCTTCACAATTCGATACGTTCTGCAAGTTTTTAGGTTGTCGCCGCATCCATACCACAGCGTATCACCCAGTAGCCATCGGGTTGGTTGAACGTTGCCTAAGACAGCTTAAACTTTCGCTCTGCGCCTCCTCCGACCCTAGCTGGAGCGAAAACACCTCGCTCGTACTCTTAGGCATTCGTAGCAGCATCAAAGCTAACTTGAAATGTGCACCAGCAGAGCTGGTTTACGGCACGACGCTCAAGTTACCAGGCGAATTCGTTTCACCTCCTGCATCGTCAGGTATGCCTCCGCCTAACTTTGCGTCCTCCCTAGCTCAACGCATGCGTTCACTACGCCCGACCCCGTCCCGTGAACAGACTAGAGATGTGCAAATGCACAGCGGACTCCCTACCTTCACCCACGTTTTCCTTCGCACCGACGCAGTGCGGGGCCCTCTTCAGCCTCCCTACACTGGGTCTTCCAGAGTTCTGCAACGGACTCCGAAACATTTTACTTTAGACCAGAATGATCACCGTACAATGGTGTCCATCGGTCGCCTCAAAGTGGCTTTCTTTGACGAGCCACTTGCCACCGGTCCTGATACTCTCGCACAGGCACCCGCACCTGTGGTGACTTCCCGACCACTGGACAGCCCGGAACCCTCCGTACCCCTTACCCGCAACCTATAGCGCCGCAACTCCAGGCAACCGACAGACGCGGTAGACACGTTAAACGTCCGGTCTATTTTTGCAGATTTTGTAAACGTTTGCTATTTCCATTAACACGCCTTTTTCGTCTTTAGTGGTTATCCTGCGTCTCATCCACAAACGTTTTGCAAAATCGACCAAAAACCCAAAACCTTTTGAAAACCTAAAAAGCGTATTTGCTTTTGTCATGCATGCCATGTTCCCTCTCCGGCGTCAAGCCGTTTCCCCGACACTTGCCCACCCCCTCTGAGTTCTACCTTCCAGAAACTCAACCGCTGGAACTGCCCAGGCAACCCACGAGTGACCCGCCAGCCGTCTCAAAGACCCCTTCCTCACCCAAGGAACAGACAGTCGCCCTCGACCGCAAACACCCACAAACGGATTGGTCCCCAAACGCCGCTTAGGCATTGCCGTCGAAGACTCGGGATTTATCCGTGGGACGAGGACACCTGCATTTCTTCGTGGGACGGGGACCGTGGACTAAAGTGCGGTGGGGGAGTGACACCCCCCAAGTTCACCGTCGGGTCTGCAGCAAAGGGTAGGTCCTGTCGGCCTTTCCTCTGGGCTAGCCAGTTGTTTTACAGTCCGACCAGCCAGCCCCGACGGTCCACCGATGATGCACTCTGGTCCACACGATCGTCATAATTAATAACTAACAAAAGCCTGGACCCAGTGAAATCTGCTACAAACCCCACCTTGGAAGCCATTACTCAAGCCCCTGCAAATATTCGCATCCACCCTCACCTTCCAGTTTCCCCCACTAACAGCTCTATCAAAGGCTTTTATCCTTCAGCCTTCTAGGGGGAGGCTCTTGTAATGCACCGGAAAACAAGCTTTTTCAGTATTTTGTAACATTGGATTTTACGGTTGTTTTAACCTTCGAAACCTCATTTTGTTTTACTGACTACACATCCGTTGACACAAAACCGTTTTGGTGAGTACCTCGCTGCACGTTTCTCGCTCAGTCTGATTCGCTTCCTATTCTTGTAGCCTGCACAATATACGTCGGGCTCAGTCGCCTCCGAATTCTATACTGTCGTATTTGACACGTATTACGTGTCATTGCTTACAGACTACTATCCCAGGCTCCGCCCAACATATCCCTTGATACCCGGCTGCGAAATGCATTGCGTTTGTTCCCGACGCTCTCAGATCGTCGCTTTAAGATTTATCTGCTCATGACGACGCTATCGGTCTCCAACGAAGCACATTTGATCGTTTTCCCTGCAGATCCACTTGTGGCACCAGTCATGTCCTATCTAAGGTACCTGATGGACGCCGAATTGCTGGTTCAAGGGTCCCTCTGAGGAGAGCGAAAGAGAGCCAGGAAACACCGTAAGCTCTCTGCTAAACAAAATGTTATAGTTGTCTCGGCACCGGAAACAAGCAAAGTGTCGTTACTTGTCAGACCGTCTGACGGTTGTGCGAAGGCGAAGAGTCCAACACACACTACTTGTCAGCCGAAGTCGCCGGATATCTCGGTTCTCATCGAGAAGCCATGTTCTGAATGCTTGCTGGACTCTGCTCAGAGCGAAAGATCGTCACAAGACCGTGCTCCCGTTATCAAGTAGATAAAACAGACCAAAGCTGCCATAAAGCCTTTCGGTGGAATCGATAACCTGACAAATATGAGACATCGACAATGGAGCGAAAAACATGCACTGCGGTTGCTACTACATCGGAGGAGCTAAATACAGTTCCATCGCCAGTGGTGAAGCCACCTGCTCCAAATGTCGAGGCAAAGACCCGTGTGGTTAATACACCCCATCGTGGCGATTCTTTCACGGATAGTAGCGTTATATTCCGTAACGCAGCTGAATCTACTGCTGTCCTTCCTGCTGATCGCATGTTGGACGACCTTCAATGGTTTAAAATGTGCGTAACAAAGCTTCTTCTGCCTGGTTTTCCAGACGTTACGGTCAGGAAGCTGCTTAGATTGGGGAAGGTCCGAGTTAATGTACCAAACCTCGACCTCGGCTACTCCGTGTGGTACTCTATCCCGGAGGAACGCAGCGCTCTCATGCGGTTTGCGTTTAAGCTGAAAGGTACAAATATTAGCGTTCAGCCGGACCTTCCGCTGGCCGAACGGCTAAAGCTAAGGGAGGCCATCAATGACCTCAGAAGCAGGCGAGCGGCCAGTGAACACGGTCTCCGGTTAGTGGGTTTTCGGGTGGTCAATCGGCGGTCCTTTTGCGCCCTACCACTGCCAATTCTGGTAGCGCACGACCGAGGTCTGGATCTAACAAATACCTTCAGATAGTGCTAAGTAATGTGCACAGCCTAAGGAATGAAGTGTAAGAGTTAGATCTGCTTGTAGATGGGTCTCATCCAGGTATACTCGCATTCACTGGAATGTGGCTGTCTCAGGACATCACGGATGGTGAAGTACATATGTCTGGCTACGCACTATATACCTGCAATCGCTCCGCCGCCCGACTGGGAGGGACGTCGCTGTTTATGTGAGCTGTAAACTTGACGTTTTGAGGACTCGCATATTTCAGTCGACAGACGAAATTGTTTTGGCTCCATCCGCTTTTATTAGTACATGCTCGGCTCATGTTACAATTGTACTTGTGTAATAAAAGCCCTGGAAACTTTTCCAAAGAGGTACTTTACTTTATTTGCTCCCCGTCCACAAACAATTATTTGGTGATGGGCGGCCTGAAGCTCCCAGTTGTTGGGCAGATCTTTCTTGCGACTCAGCGTCAGGCACATTCGGCGCTGATGTGTTAGACCTGACGCTCCAAATACCTTCATACCAGTTCATTGACCTTCCCACTAGGTACATGGACGCCCATGCACCGTCCATCTTAGACCTTTTATTTGCTAATTCAACGGAATTTTTGGTTCCTTTACTTACGGACCTCCAGTGGGTTCCAGTGGCGACGCTTATTTGCTCTTCAGTTCTACTCTGTCTAGACGCTAGCAGAACATCATTTAGTCTCTCTCGAACATAGGGCACGCGAACTATCAATCAATGAGAGCCAAGGCTTTTGGTTTCCATTGTGAGATCTCACACGACGGTACTCTCCGGGTTAGCGGGCGAAGCTACAAAGCTTTCAAAAGTATACTTCGTTTATGTTAAAAGGCCCTGCGGTTCGAACATGTCAATTTCAGTATTGATGCATGATGACGGTACTCATGGTCATAAGGTCTATGACAAGGCCTGCGTGCTTATTGTGTAATAAGCGACAGGGTTTTTGATGGAAACATCTGTGACAGTCCTTGAGCTGGTTTACAGGATCCCAGAGGGTTTAGGAATATCCCAATTTATTGTAGCAGATACGGAGATTAGTAGGCTGTTACAAGGTATGAACCCTTCTAAGGCCTCTGGACCGTATTTAAACCATCCGAAACTATTGCATGCGTTGTCTGGAGAACTAAGTGGACTGTTCGCTATGGTGTTCTGGAAATCCCTTAACAGCTGTGCATTGCCTTTTGAATGGAAGGAAGCTGCAATCTGACCCATATTCAAAAATCGGCACTGCGTCCCGGCTTGTCAGTCCTGCCTCGTCGGTGACAAAGAGCAGCTGCAGAGCGTTTTACGAGTCCGTACTGGGTTAATAAATAATAACAGTGTGTCAGCTGTACGCCGTAACGGCGCTTCGCTGCTGCGCGACCACCACCAGTCGCGCGCGGGCTGAGTATACCGCCCACCTCTACGCGGATTCCAACCGGTGACCTTATGGTTGCAAAGCAAACGGGCAGACCACTCGGCCACCGGCCGACCCGTACTAGGTTAGTCGACGGCTTACGGTTACTTACGTACCTCGATCTTCTACTTAGTTTATGAAGGCGTTCAATACACTACCGAAGGCTTGGATGGGACGTAATCCTTACGTACGATCTATTAGCTGGGGAGGTTGGTCCAGCTTTATCTGGGCTATTCAGTCTCCCCTGAGAGCCAGCTGGACGCACTAATTCCTTGAACATGAACAATCCGCGGTCCCATCGGATTATGGCGAATTTCGGCTGTCACCCAGAGCCATGGAGCGCTGGAAAATGCTTCCGGCAATGTTACCAGGGAATCTACGGGTTAGGGGTTTGAGCGGCAACTGGACGCTCTTGGGTGGCAACATCAAACCTTCCACTTTTCTGAATACCTCGCATCTTCGTACTTCGATTTTCTTTTCTCTACCTTTCTTCACGCACTGGTATTATTTTCTTATTTCAAGTGCACTTCCCTATTCTGTACCTTCGAGTTCTTTACCCATCCTTTGCTTACTTCATGTGACTGCCGCAGCAGGGACTGCTAGGGCAGGAAATGTGGGCATTACGTGCCTGGCCAGGGTGCGGTACGGATGTTCTGTTTTACATCCATCAATAACTGACCACTTCATCAATTCCTGGCTGAACGATCTACTCAAGATGGAACGATCAAGGGATTCTCTCATAGTTGCACTCCTAGCTCAACTTGAACTTGAACAAAGTAGTAGGAAGGTCATTGAAGGCTTTCCGTACCGGTATGTACAACTTCGATGCGTACATTTGACACGTGATGCTACAGTGTGGAAGTGGGGGAAAACCGTGAAATACCGACTCATGTGTGAAGGAACCATGGCCGACGGATGACGAAGGGGAACTTGTGTTACATGAGGCGGCAACGCCTGCGTAAAACAGACGGAGTGAGGTTTCAGGTGGTTCGTTTTTTTTCACAGCAGGGGAAGTGTCGGGTGAACAGGATTGATGATCCAATAAGGTCGGTGTATTTTGCGCCCTCATTCAGGAAAGGCTTGGTGCAGTGATACTGTGAGATGCTGTTGGCAGACGCAACGCACCAAATCAACTGCGGGAGGTACATCCTGTGGCACTGCATGTTGCTGAACGTAACTGGCGTAGCAAATTTTTTCTACGATTTATTACTTAATAAGACATCGGGGTGGTTCGAGGAAGCGGTGGAGGCGATGCTTGCAATGATACCTGCCACTTCTTGGGCGCGGACGCTTGTCATGCATAAATGTGCTGCTCAAGTGGGTTCCTTTCAACCTCTGTAACCCCAGACGCATCTGGTCTTTTTCGACTTCATGCGATGCGTGATGCATCACCGGAGGATAGGACACTTCTACGGCGGTGGTCGCATACATTGATATATATCAGAGATGAGGAATATTGCGTTGCACTAATGCACGCTAAAGAGATGCGGAATTCTATGGGTACCTCAAACGCACTTAGTTACCTTATTCGTCCTCATGGACTACGCTTCGATTGCAAACGGTGTGCACATTTGGTTGCTTCACAACAAACAGGGTGGAGTACGAGAACCGGCAGCTACAGCGTGATTATCACTACGTAGTACGCGCGAACGCACATCCTCGTTACGGACACCTTGTTGCATCGGGCAATGCTTCGCAGACAACCATGTTCAGTGACTTGTAGGCACCTCCGATCCGCGGATGGAAGTGGCCAAATCTGATTACCATAAAGCAGAACGACCGTCACCGCGGCCTCGTATACACGGCATTCAAACGAAGGGAACCTGCCTTCTGTTGGCAGGGATACCGCGGGTCCAGGAAAGCAGCCCTAAGGATGAGTGCTTGGCGAACTTACTGGCCTAGCAAGAAGAGCGACCAATGCCCGAAAATCAAGATGTTAACAACACTACACTGCAGTACTTCGCAAAGTGTTCTGCCCAATAGACAAAGCCTTTTGACAGTCTGATTCCACTGTCGTCTCTCGTCGCGCATGGTCTGGATAATACCAGGTCTTGTCCTACTACTTTCCTGGCTTTGTCGGTTGACCTTTCTACTACTATCCAGCCGGGTACTTCGTACCCGGCGTGAGACAGGGCCTGAGATCACTGACACACTTAATGATCTTGAACGGCTCCGTTAAGTCACTTCCATCTGTCTTCTTATTGAAAACAAATTCAGCATACCCGACCCGGCTTCACCCGATAATCCACGCTAAGTATTATTCGAGTGCATAGGCAAGTAATACCTTTCTGTAAGTATGGTGCCCATGCTTTAACGCAGTTGTCAGATGTGGTCTGACGAGACCCTTGAACAAGGGGTGAAAGACTCTTGGCATGGTACGATACAGAACTATCCTGAGACTTAAAAACTGCGACGTGTGTCTTCCGCTGCTTTGCGAGCGACGTCAGTCATGTGTCCTCCGCCATTCCTATTCCCCGCAAGACTCACAGGTTAGTTCGCGTGGCTTTCCTACTACCTTTCGCTCGGTAGACTGGAACGCAACTGATTGCTTGTTCGCCGCTTGTGCACCGCAACACTTGTCCGCCTGTTTGTCTGTGACAAAGGTCCTCACTGGTAACTGACGCGCAGCTGTCCGCAGCCGCCATAAACTTTCGGCAGGTGGATATGGCTTCTCTGTTTCTTTTCACTTCATAGACTCCTTTTGCTGCCTATACATTCGCACCTCAGTTCGCCGCCAAACCCGTCCGTTCACTGCATACACCAGGTGTAAGCGTATTCATGTGTCGAACACCTTTCCAGTGGCTAATGTGTCCTTGCCTCCGTGACCACAGTCCCTTCGACACCATGCGCCAACCGTGAAGAGCATAAAACTACCGTTCGGTTAGCATGCATGCATAAATACATGTATATTGATGTTCTCTAATGCTTCACAACATCACCATGTTCAGCTGCTCCATCCGCTTCCATGACATCAAACAAGGGAACGATGCGTTTGCTGTCCTTAGGACTTACATCAAGGGAACGCGAAAATGACGCTTTTAAGGACCCATCATTTTTTAGTGTCCACGCATTGCGGGTAGAGTGCGTCCATAAACACGCACCCCACAGTGGCGCGGATATCAGAATTGGTGTGAACGTCGATCATCTCGTCCTCCCTTTCTAGTTAGAATACGTATTCACCTATCCAGATACGATTCCCATAGCGAAACCACCACATCACGTCGTAGCTATTTCAGCCCCTTAAAGGCAGGCTGGCAGGTTATAAAGCTCCATGTACAACAGCCACCAGTTCTTCATGTACTTCTCTCATACATTACGGGTTACCGCGTCGCATCTAATCATTTAGCATATTCCTTCACGCCTACACCTAACGAAAGCACCTATACTCATGACTCAGTGATCCGCTGTGCTTAAGTGACGCTTTTCATTCGTCCGCAGCATATGCGTGAACACTTTGATTGGGATTCAGCGACAATGCAGTGATTAGCTTACCTACCGTTTTCCTCACCATCCTCTTACACCTGCAACCTCCTTCCATTGCCTTTGTACGCCAGTGGACAGGCAGCCGGATATTTACACGTGCAAAAATGTTATCCATTATTTCAATGACAGCATAGCACAACTATTTAGATATAAAGTTCCAGAACCTGGATATTAAAAACTGTGGCGACATTTACACATCTGCATAAGAATACCTTTCACGTACAACTCCATCGATCAACCGCCTATCCCTTGCCTTACATGGAGCATGCTTGTACACCAAAGGGACTCAGCTGAAATCACCACAACCCTTGTCCAGTATGGAGAACTGGACAAATCTTCATACTCCTATACATTATACATCTGAAAAACTCCAGACAGCAGAAAATTTGAACTTTTGCCCACCTGGACACAAAACTAGAAGACTATTCGCGATGTTCCTCTCCTCAACGGACCTCAACAATCATGGCGACCCCGATCACATTACCTGTCCAACTAACAGAGGAAAGTAGGAGCCATTTGTCTGCGAATAACCGAATATGAAACCATTCGTCAAGCGGCTTCGCCAGTTAAACATTAATGTTCAAAATGCTTTACGGCAGTGTTGCAGGACGTGGTGGGTTTTCGCCTGGCAAGCGTTCTCGCTATAAAAAGCCACAAATGTCTGTTTAACAATACTGCGACGTGGCAGATGTGACTCGCCAATGAATAAAGTCACTGCCCACAACTACATACTGGCAAGTCGACTAGACTCATATTTCAACTCTTCCCGACACATACAATGCCTTGACCGTTCCAACTACAAACACCTTTTAGAGGTGTGTCACGTTTTACAGAGAATATACCATTTATTTATTTATTTATTTATTTAACTATCGTCGTGATACACAACTGCTTTTAAACCTTGATCATGCCTGATTTGGTGTGTCTCTATGAGTTTGAGAATAAACTATTTATTTATTAATTTATGTATACACGAAGTTTGATGATCACATACGTAAGCATTACACTTCAGCTTGTCACGGGTTTTCATTCAGTCGGATTTGGTTGGCAGCATCTCCCTGCTCATTCTACCGCCACTGTTCAACCACACCACCTATCACAGTAAGCCGGTGATTATATACCATGCATGCATGGTTTATAACGCACCCACTCGCAGTTTCAAACACGCAACGCCAAGACAGTGTAAAATCCGAGGATATCTCACAATGTGAAAGGTGATTGGGGAAACCGTCTCCATAAAAAAGGGGGAAACTATACACATAGGAACATCATCGCGATGTTTTCCAGATAACAACCCTACGGCCATTCACTGAACCACAGTCGTTGCAAGGCTTTGTATATTCGAGCGTCATACCATCTTTTCTAGGACAACTTGGCATACACACAGACCGAACCAACCGAAATCTACAGACCCTTGTAGCCAGCTTCGACGAGGTATCGCTGCATATACGTGCATTAACACTAGCACCGTGCATATGCAGCGAATTACAAACAGGCTATAACTATTTCTGAAATAATAAGGTAACATGTATATGTCCAGACTTACCGATACGCCGATATACCTCCACCTTTAAATCGCATCGTAGGTATGTTACCCAACAAGCGAAACGTACTTACTTAAAACCGCCATTAAATGGTCCAACTTATTTATTCCAAAGGCTAAAAGTTCAACAATATCTCCACCATCACTGTATGTTACGTGAACGGCATCATTCCAAACACTTAAACCATCGCTAAAAATATGTTACATATACGATCATTTACCCAACTTGAAACAACCCATATTAGGTATCGGTGGCATTCTACCAACCCCGGTGATGAAAAAGCAGAATTGCACCATGCCCCACAGCATAGTGCCCCTGGTAACATAACTATGCTTATGTACCCATTTACATTTTTATATATGGCTGGCCACAGTGGCAGGCAAACCCGAAACCGGATGCCGCCAACCATATATATTCCAATAGAAATACACATATACATATGCTTGTAAAGGAATATACCGTAGGCGGTATCCGGTCCATCACTGTGGCCGGCCACAGGACGCCTGCACCTACAGAGGGGCCATGGGTGGCTAGCACTGCACCACCCACAGCTCCAACCACACACCCCATATCCATAGTAAACCTAAAGGAATAAGACTAGGAGGCATGTGGATGGGAGCCACGTTTCATCAACGGAGCTGGCCCACACTCCTTCACAGGCAAACAGAAGCACCCTGTATCTGGGGAACCAAGTGCACACAAGGCGGTGGTTGGACCGTATTCCGCTCCACACTAGGTGCTTGGAACCGCTCTTCGAGCCTAGCACGCCCACAAGGACCGTGCACCTTGTCCCCTCCAGCAACGACCAGCTGTCTCCTGGGGCCAAATGGACGAGGTAGGGGGTAATAGACAGGTAGGCACCTCAACATGCAAATCAAGCGCAGCCACACCGGGGATATCAAGCAAAAGCCAATCACTTGAAGCGACAAGATGAATTAAAATAACTCCAATAATGCACGCAGATACAGTGGCATGATTCTTCGATAAATTAGCATATAAAGTAAGCTAGTTAGCGATGAATCCGCGACAAGGAAAAATGTCCACAAGTTACTTAAAAATTCTACAAAGGCAACAAAGTTACCGAAGATATGCGCAACTAGCGTAAGCAACGTGGCCAGTTAGGAGACGATTATTCAGGTAGGCCAAACAAACCAAATAAATTAGAAGAAAATGTATCCAGCTTAAGATGACCTAGTTTAAGTGAAGTTGGTTAAGCTCAACTGCGGTGAGGAAGCATCAAGAATGCAACATCAGACTCAGCATTGGGCATAACAGACATATATACATAAATACTTAAATAGTTCTGTCAGCACAGTTTACCGTATACATTTACACACACACATTCACACACATATATATTTATACGTAAATTCAAACCATTAGCGTTACCAATCCATTTCAGTAAACGTGCAGATATTGCTTTATATATATATATATCCATCTATTTGTATACATATTGATTCATATTTGGTGTTTTCTTTCCTTGTACAGTTGCATATTTGCATCAAATCAATTACATGTCATTAAATTTGCAAACACACTTATCTTTTAAATGACAACTCACAGCTACTAGCATTACACATTAGCATTGTACATTTCATTCATGCATTAAGTAAACCTTTCAGTAATCATTCACATTGCCATCCTTCAGTAACGTTACCCCCTCCCCTCTAGCACTTCCGTAAATTTTCCGCTTATTGGACCATTCGTATTTTCAATGACATCAGGCCTTCAAACAACCAATTACCCCTACAACGCAAGGAGTGATTCCTCTGTTTCTGCATTGCCGGTTCTACAACCGGATCATAAGCGCCGTTCCTTGCATCGCGATTTCAAAAATACTACAAATGCAATAATCTGACAATAGATATGAATATCCCTTATCCAAGCAATTAAGTTAACTTACCAATTGCTTCCTGCAAGCGTAACCTTTACATACATGAAAAAATTGCATTAACACTTATTTGCTCCAAAAAACATTCGTTCATACCTCACTTGCATTTGCCATTTGCCTGCTTTCGATTACGCCGTGACCTTCAACTATACCTGTAGTCATCAGTTTAATATATCATAACCGTTTTCAGGAAGATATCCATTTACCATTATCTTCTATTTCCCACACCGTAATGCCACCAACGTTAACTTTGGTGCAACCACTCAGACTATCTTGGATGTCACCGACGACAATGGAAGCGAAACCCTTTCCCGCCAATACAGAAATTAGACCTTCCCCAGTACAACACGAAAAAAATCGAGTTAACGCGTAGTACTCATGGAGTCATAGGAGGACAAACAAATATTTGAGAAGATTCCGAGTATGCTAGTAATTCTGAGACACTTTAATTCAAAAGAAAATAAATAAATAAATATTTTATTCTCGACTGTGCGATGCACGCCAATGTAGGCATGATCAGATATGTACAACGGTACAAACATTTTAATGCAACTGTAACAGTGACGTAGAAAATTGTTCATATGTCCATGATTGGAACTGTACAAGGTTAAAAATGTGAAACAATAAGTTGGCTGTCATGAGATACGGGGCCTCAGCTAATAATAGATTGAGAATCCTGAATGATCCATTGAGAGGTAATGGAAGTGCACGCACAAGAGAGATATGACAATACTGTGAGTCCGTGCACAAGTAAGGCAAAGGTCAACGTATTGTAGGAAGTAAAACGACGACAGTATATGCAGATGTAGAAGTTCCGGTGTAACGAACCTATCTAGAATTGTGACACTAGTTGACCTGCCAGTGTGAAGTTATGGGCTGTGACTTTATTCGGTGGCGAGTCACATACGCCACTTTGCAGTGTTGTTAAACGGACATTTGTGGCTTTTTATAGGGAGAACGCTTGCCAGGCGAAAACCCACCACGTCCTGGAACACTGCCGCCAATCCATTGAATGGCAAATTGTAACTGGCTATGTTTCTTGTTAGAAGTCTGTTTGCTCGGTTATTCGCAGTCAGGTTGCGTCCCATTTTTCTGCTGGCTGATGACATACCTGGTCGCCTATTGCGTTCCTGGGTCCTGTCCATTGGTAGGTCGGGTACTAAACATTCTTTGAACGGACAAAGGCCAAATTATCTGTTGAATGTGGTTGAAATATTACTCCGAAACCGGGATTTCAAAAAGAGTGCTCAGTCAGTGATACCGTAGTAGTCTGGAGATTCCCCGGTTTGCCTTGTAAAATTCTATCTAAAATTAGTTCATTGGACACCTAGGCAACCCGTGTGGTTTGTTGAACTGATTGCTGAGTTCGAATGCTTTGCTTGCTCATCGCCAATTTTGCTTGGCACTCGTTTCTTTTGCTACTCGCGACTACCCTGTGTGCTGTGCATGCTCCGTTCCCCTAGCTAGAGCGTCAATGGTGTCGTTCCATTATAGCTAGATAACAGGGAACCTGTTACTGTAGCAATAAAAGTTTCCCTGCAACACGATCTGTCTTCTCGAAGCACTCCGGGCTCCCGGTATGGGCGACTCTCTAAATTGGTGACCCCGACTCCGGAAAAATCTCGGAACCGTATAATTAGAATCTTTCTCCAATGAGCTCTTTTCATTTACTTTTCACATTTTGCGGTTTATTTTTGCATACGGTATCCTGTTTTTCCGCGTCATTTTTAAGCCGTGGACTCTGTAGACCCTGAGGTAGAGTCTCTGCTAAGCGTTGTATCTCTCTCTGTGCCACCTTTTTGGGACATGGATCCTCTTTTGTGGTTCGCTCATCTTGAGGCCGAGCTTTACAGCCACAGAATCCCTTCCGACTACGCGAAGTATAGCAAGCTCCTGTCCTATCTCCCCAAGAATAGCAATGCAGGTTCGTGACGTTATCATTCCTCAGACCGCAAACCGCTATGAGGATCTCAAAGAGGCCACGATTAAGCGTGTTGTGCCCTCTGAGAAAGTTCGCCTGCAGCAGCTTTTCAGGGATCTGCAGCTGGCCGACAAACTGCCCTCAACCCTGCTACGAGAGATGCAGTAACTCCTTAGTTCCTCAATCATAGACGAGACGTTACATCGCGAACAATGGCTACAACGGCTACCGGAAAACACGCGTGCGATTCTCGCTACAGTGAGCTCCGTTTCGCTCACTCAACTAGCCTATTTAGCGGATCCTTATTGAGCGATCACAGTCACAAGCCGACGCCAGCAAGAGCAAGGATGTCGCGTCCCAGGGCGCTTCTAGCACTGGCTTACAGTCAACTATAGCAGCCATGCAAGCACAAGTTGCCACACTTAGTCGCCAGGTTCAACAGCTTACTATGCACCGTCGTCGTCATAGCCGCTCAAAATCGGCCTTCAAACGTTCTAAGTCTGGCAACGGCCGGGCTAGCTGTTGGTACCATCAGCGTTTTGGTACCGCAGCTCATAAGTGTGTAAAGCCTTGCAACTTCGCCGAGAAGCAGGGAAACCGCTCGGCCGGTTTGTAACGGCGACAGACGCGACCGGCCAAAACCAAAGTCGCCTCATCCGCGTAGGGAGTTAACTTCCGGAACCGAGTTTCTAGTCGACACAGGAACCGAAGTTAGCGTTATACCTCGTAGCCCAGAAGAGATCGTCTCACCATCGCCGACCAAGCTGCGTGCCACCAATGGCACACCAATCGCAACTTTCGACGAAAGGTTGCTAACGCTCAGGTTATGCCTCAGGCGAACCTTTCGCTAGCCTTTCATAATCGCTGCCGTACCTTTCGCCATCATAGGCATAGACTTTATTCAACGCTTTGACCGCACCGTCGAAGCTAAAAGAAAGAAGCTTACCGACTCAAGAGCACAGCTCAGTTGTATCGGGACTAGCGCCAACCTGGCTGCTAGCACTCCAATTCGTGTCCTACCTCATGCTTCACAACCTTTTATAGAACTTTGCAACAACCATTCTAAACTCAGTCGCGTCCTGAACGACTTGCCTCCGGTGACGTCAGACGTCATGCATCACAGTTGCAATAAAGGCCCACCTGTTTCGGCCCGCCATCGCAGTCTAGCCCCGGACATGTTCAAAGCTGCTAAGGCGGGATTCGAGCAAATGCGCGAACTGGGAATAATCCGCCTGTCCAAAAGTCCATGGGCATCACCATTACACATGGTCCAGAAGAAATCCGGTGACTGGCGTCCCTATGTTGACTACAGGGCATTTAACCATGTTACTGTCCCGGATAAATACCCCATTCCGCACATGCACGACTTGACCTCAGCTCTAGTTGACCTAGTTCGCGCCTACCAGCAGGTACCTGTCGCGCCAGATGACATTGCTAAAACAGCAGTCATCACGCCATTCGGCCTATTCGAATACCTCAGCATGCCTTTCGGCCTCAGCGATGCTGCCCAAACTTTTCAGCGTTTCATTCATGAGGTAACGCGAGGACTCGAAGGCGTTTATCCTTATCTAGATGACATTCTAATCGCCAGCTCTTCTGACGAGGAACATCTTCATCACCTCGACGCTCTCTTTCAACGCTTAACACAGCATGGGGTTACCGTCAACCCCGATAAATGCGAGATTGGCCAAAGCTCCATCGACTTTCTTGGCCACCGCATATCCGCCTCTGGTATCGAAGCTCTGCCAGACAAAATCCAGGCACTGAAGGACTATCCTGCTCCCAGTTCCTTCAAACAGTTACGCCGATTCCTTGGCCTGGTCAACTATTATAGACGCTTTATTCCTAACTGCGCGAGCATTGTTCAACCAATGACTGACTTGCTCCGCGGTAAACAACGGTCTTTTCATTTTGCAGACGACGCTAGACTGTCTTTTGAGAAGCTCAAAGACGCTATCTCCAACATAGCGCTTCTCGCCCATCCAGACACATCTGCACCACTCTCCCTGACAACTGACGCATCCGACACTGCCGTCGGTGCAGTTCTTCAACAACTCATCGACCATCGATGGATACCTCTAGGTTTCTTCTCGAAACGTTTACAACCTGCCGAATCGCGTTACAGCACCTTCGGTAGGGAACTGTTAGCTATCTACCTAGGTATCAGACATTTCCGTCACTATCTCGAAGGTCGACATTTTACAGTCTTCACTGACCACAAGCCATTGATCTACGCAATCAATGGCGCAACGGACAAGTATTCTCCGCGGGAAACTAGACACCTAGACTACGTTTCTCAGTTTACGACAGACGTACGACATGTCTCAGGTGCTCTCAATCCCGTCGCGGATGCGCTTTCACGCATTCAGCAGATCAGCTTATCGCCTGGCACCAACATTGATCTAGCCGCTATGGCTGCTGCCCAACAAGCTGATCCCGACATAGACAAGCTACGACGCAACACCTCGTTGAAACTACGCGAAGTTCCACTAGCTTCATCTGAGGGGACCATTCTTTGTGACGTCTCACAAACTTCTCCCCGACCCGTAGTTCCTACTTCGATGCGTCGACTAGTTTTCAACGCTTTACACAACCTGTCTCATCCCGGCATACGTGCTTCGCAGAAGCTCGTAACTGAACGCTTCGTATGGCCCAACGTCAATCGCGATGTCCGCCTTTGGGCACGCGCATGCTTAGAGTGTCAGCGCGCCAAGGTATACAGACACACCAAAAGCCCACTTGGCGTCTTTCCCGCTCCTGACTCTCGTTTTGCACACGTCCATGTCGACCTGGTCGGACCTTTGCCTCCATGCAAAGGCTACGTGTACCTCCTCACTTGTGTCGACCGATTCACCCGTTGGCCAGAGGCGATTCCGATAGTCAACTGCTCATCTGAGACAGTTGCGCAAGCTTTCCTAGAACGCTGGGTAGCTCAATTCGGTTGCCCAAGCGTAGTCATCACTGACAGAGGATCACACTTTGACGGATCCTTCAGCAAACTGCTCAACGTTCTTGGTTGCCAACATAACCGAACCACCGCATACCATCCCGCAGCTAATGGGATGGTAGAAAGGTTCCACCGGCAACTCAAAGCATCACTCTGTGCCCAA
The DNA here is from genome assembly GCA_944474145.2 of Dicrocoelium dendriticum. Taxonomy (NCBI): domain Eukaryota; kingdom Metazoa; phylum Platyhelminthes; class Trematoda; order Plagiorchiida; family Dicrocoeliidae; genus Dicrocoelium; species Dicrocoelium dendriticum. The sequence goes on from CALYDF020003618.1 coordinate 19,110, forward strand.
TCTAGCACATCCTGGCACGAAGCACTTCCGCTCGTTCTCTTAGGCATAAGAAACACGATTAAAGCGGATTTGCACGCCACTCCATCGTCGCTAGTCTTTGGATGCACACAACGCTTACCTGGTGAACTCGTCTCACCAAAAGCGCCAACAACCTTCGACTATGGCGACTACGCAGCTCGCCTATCTCATCACATGCGACAGCTTCAGCCTGTGCAACCCAGAGCACAGAGCTTGCGTACCAACGTGGACGAACGCTTAACTACTTGCACGCACGTGTTCGTTCGCACTGACAGCGTACGCCGGCCACTTCAACCTCCTTATTCTGGTCCGTACCGTGTCGTACGCAGAAGCGACAAGACGTTTACCATTGACTACAATGGTAAGACTGAGACGATCAACGTCGATCGACTCAAGCCAGCATTCCTCGACAAGTCTGACTCTTCGGTGCAACAAGCACCTTCACAGCCTGCGCCATCACAGCTCGCACCGCAACCTCAGACGAGTCAATTCGCTCCAGCAGAACCGACAACCTCAACCGACAGCACTCCTACTCGCCCTACTATCAATCGACGCTGTAGGAAGCTCAAACCTCCAGTTCGTTTTTCGGACTTCGTTAGCACTTACTATTTTACATAGAACGTGCCTCTGAAATTTTCTGCTCTTACCAAGCGTTTTTCAAAATCCACAAAAATAGATCAAAACGTTTTGAAACTACTAAAAAGAGCAAAACCGTTTGAAACCCCAAAAACAGCTTTGCACGTTTTCGCTTTGCACTCTTTTGTGTATTGCTATGCATTTACGCTGCCTTTTCATTTTGCTTTCCATATACACCGCCGGTTGGTTGCACCTCGGTTTCACTTTTCGCTGGATCCCCGCACGTCAACTAGAAGTGGAACGAACTTCCTGCTCAACCACCTACGTGAACTTTACTAACTGTCCCCCACAAACAGTTTTTTACTGTTTCGACACCGTAGGAAGGACGCGGGTGGGAGCCCGCTAGGGTCCGATTGCATGATTCGCTCCCAGCAGCTGCATCAGGGTTCACAACCTGATCTCGCAGAAGGCTGGCCCGCGAATGACAGTCCTCACGTAGCTCGAAGGAGTGTTTAAACAGTCCCTTCTTGGATAGGGCTATGTAGCAGTTTGGGGATTCCTCAGTTTGTCTGTGTACAATTCTAACTAAAATTATTTCATTATACACCTAGGCAACCCGTGTGGTTTGTTGAACTGATTGCTGAGTTCGAATGCTTTGCTTGCTCATCGCCAATTTTGCTTGGCACTCGTTTCTGTTGCTACTCGCGACTACCCTGTGTGCTGTGCATGCTCCGTTCCCCTAGCTAGAGCGTCAATGGTGTCGTTCCTTTATAACTAGATAACAGGGAATCTTTTACTGTACCAATAAAAGTTTCCCTGCAACTCGATCTGTCTTCTCGAATCACTCCGGGCTCCCGGTACAGGCGACTCCCTAAATACAGACCGTACCAACTATAATCTACAGACCCTTGCAGCCAGCTTCGACTAGGTATCACTATATAGACGCGCACTTACAGTATCATCATGCATATGCAGCGAATGACAAACAGGCTATAACTATTACTGAAATTATAAAGTAACATCTGCATGTCCAGGCTTTTTGCTATGCCGATGTACCATCTTTAAACGGCATTGGAGGTAAGTTACTCAACAAGCAAAACGCACTTACTTGAACCCGCCATTAAATTAACCCAATTGTATATTCCAAAGGCTAAAAGTTCAACAATATCTCCAAAATCACTATATGTTACGTGAACGGCATCATGCCAAACACTTGAATCATCTCCAAAAATGTAACATACAGGACCTTTTATAAATAAATATATAACTAACTAATATATTCTCTGTTAAACGAGACGCACCTGCGAGGACGGGTTTAAATGTGCATGCAAGCATATCATATTTGAACAGGAAAACATTTCGGTGACGAAAACACATAACTTCAACATAACACTCAGCATAATGCCTCTAGTAACATATCTATGTTTATGTACCCATTTACATATATATATCTGTGTATATTATAATAGAATTACAAATATACATATGCGTGTACAGACGTATATGGTTAGCGGTACCCGATCTCGGATTTGCCTGTCAATGTGGCCAGCCACAGGACGCTTGCGCCTACAGAGGGACCATGGGAGGCTTGCGCTGCACCAACCACAGCTCCATTTACACACCCCATATCCAGTGTAAACCCGAAGGAATAAGACCAGGAGGCAAGTGGATGGGAGCCACGTTTCATCAACGGAGCCGGCCCACACTCCTTCACAGGCAAACACAAGCACGCTGTGGTTATAAATAAATATATAAATAAATAATTTATTCTCGACGAAACGAGACACACCAGTACAGGCATGATCAATTTGCTGATAGGGCCATGGAAACGCTAGAGCTGATGTACACACACAACAAAGATACGTGTTGGCAAAATATAGAGCTTGAAAATTGCACGTAATTTTACACAGGAAAGATGGGGGCATAAAGCAGTGTCGTCAGAGAGTAAGTTGGCGTCGAAGGGCTGTACGATCACTAAGTGTTTCTGTTATGGAAGTGCTGGGTGCGGGTTTGAATGGTTCCGGGGATTGATCACTGTTTTTAAATAGGCGTAGGAGTCCGATAGTGATTGATAAACACGTGTTCGCAAATATGGGGTAATGAGATCATTCTTCGTGTGAAGCAGTTGGCAGTGACTTTATTTCGGTGGCGAGTCACATCCGCCACGTCACAGTGCCGTTAAGCAGACATTTGTGGCTTTTTATAGGGAAAACGCTTGCCAAGCGATAACCCACCACGTCCTGGAGCACTGCCGTTGACCACAATGTATAGAACATTGAATTACTAACGATTTTGTAGGACCGATATTCCGAGCAGCTAATCGCAGTCATGGTTCACCCGATTTTGCGTTGGCTCAGCGGAAGGCTTAGTCAGGATTCATCAGGAATGGTTGTGGACAGCGGTACTGTTCGGAGATAAGCTGTGTAGATTGCGGTGCTGCGTTATTCAGGTATGGAGCTCAAATCATAAGCAATATCCTTGTCTGTGCACATAACCCACGGTCCAGGTGTGCGTCGCTGATAGGTCCGCGGGAGATAACCATTGCAGCTAAGTGGGACGCTTGCATGGAGAGGATGTTTCGAACGTTCGAGGAGCTTGCTGTGGTCTTGTGAATCAGGTATGGCCAAACGTAGTAGTATAGACCACAGACAATATACATCCGGGAGGTATCAAATCTTTATACCACACTGCCGAGGTGGGTGAAGTAGCAGGAAGAAGTAATCCACTGGCGAGGTGGACGGAGCATAGCGCCATGGGATCGCAAGTAAGTTGAACACTTGCAGGGAGGTAAAATTGTTTTTCAGATGTGCCATGAAGGATACAAATCAAGGCTTTCAGGAGGTTATCCACTGGCTAGGTGGAGGGAGCATAAAGCCATGTCATTGCAAGTATGTTGGTCATTTGCAGGGGATGAAGCAATTTGGGTTATGTTCCGGAGGTAATAATGATTTGAACCCAGTTGTTCAAACCAGTGAAAGGTACGGATCGAAAAGCTTCCATAATAGATAGGCCTGGATTTGATGGCCGACCACACTGGCGAGGTGGGTAACGTATCCATCGAATACTGACGCCAAGCGTATGAAGGACCCGGTACAATAAATAATCCACTGGCGAGGTGGACGGAACACAGCGCCATGACATCGCAAGTAAGTTGAACACTTGCCGGTAGATGAAGCTTTCTTGAGGTGGTGTTCTGATAGTGACCGTGATTTGAACCCAATTGTTCAAACCAGTGGAAAGTGCGGATCAAAAAGCTTCCATAATAGATAATCTTCCAGATGCCTGGAGTTGATGGCAGACCACACTGGCGAGGTGGGTAACGTATCCATCGGATACTGACGCCAAGCATATGAAGGATCTTGTACAATGAATAATCCACTGGCGAGGTGGACGAAACATAACGCCATGACATCGCAAGTAAGTTGAGCACTTGCAGGTAGATAAAGCTTTCTTGAGATGATGTTCCGAAGGTGGAAATGATTTGAACGCAGTTGTTCAAACCGCTAGATGATGCATATCAAGGGGACAGAATGCCCGAGGTGGTGGCATGAGCTGTCCATGTATGTCTATAGGTCATGTTTATAGATACTACGCTTCAGGTAAGTATATTCAGTAATTTCTATGCAGGTCGCGCGGGGGAAGAGGGAAGAAAAGGTCACAGAAAAGAAGGACTTCGAACGTAAAGAAAGGAGTAAGGAGAGCCGGCGTCCTCAAGCCTTGCCAAACATTTTACCTCATTTTATATGTGTATCTATATACTATGGCGTCATCTGTTTGAATGTGCCTTCTACTATTGGGGATGAAATTAGAAAATCTGTGTTTAGAAACTAGGTGTCATGAAAGGTGGAGTAGTGCATCAAAGGAAAGAAGGTGCAGTACACATTTGTGACAGAAGCCTCTCATTGGGGCGGTGAGTAATTAGACCAAAAGCTGCAGCAATAGAACCGTGGAGGTGCCAGAAGAGCAGTTGAGCAAACTGTGAAATAAAATGGAACAGCGGTGTCTCAATAGACTAAGTGAGCCTCCCGAGGGCTGAGCTCTACGGTGTCACAGGTAAGTCAGATGGATAGTGATGACCAAAAGGGAAGTTTCGGGATGTAGTACATAGAAGAATCAGACCTTATTTAAGTGAGTACTGGACACGCATGCCAAGCTGTCAGTAGAAAAGAATAGCGTCGATTTATATAAACTAAGTCCGCAGTTAAGGTGAGAAGGAAAAGAGGATCCTGCGATGCTATATTCCTGTAAATGTGTAAAGATATGGATGCGGTGCCAAGTAAAAAGTTGCGGAGCTACATTGTAAAAGATAAGTAGCTGCTGCACCGTAGGTAGGTGGTGCCTAGGAGGAGAGGAAAGCCAGAGCAAATATGCAGCAAAAATTGTAGGAATATACGGAGAATATAGGCGAGATGAAAGGAGAAATATCAATGGTGTTGTGGATAGTAGGGTAACAGTTAAAGAAAAAACGATGGAGCAACAGAGGTAGGTGGTCCATAGGTGGATAGGAAAGCCAGCGTCAAAAGAAAAGTGAAGAAGTAGGACGAGATAAGGTTATAGATAGGCATCATAGCCATATACTTGAAGTCTTACGCACAAAAGTGCGGAGCTACAGTGTGAGAGATAAGCCGTTGGAGGACTGTAAATATGTAGTGCCTAGGAGGACTGGAGAGCCAGAGTCAAATAGGTAAGTGGTAGGAAAATTCGACGGATGGAAGCTGGATTAAAAGAGAATATTTAATGGTGGGGTCTATCACGTAGGGGGATATGAAGTGTTATATGAGTCTGGGACCGGGGTTAGTGGGCTCCCATTGGGATTATTAATAAGCGAATATAGGAAAGCCAGCTTGGCTCTCAGTAAGCGCAGCCATAACGGCTCGAGCTTAAGTGTGTTGCATCGATCACGGTAGCTGAGACTTGAGTGCCCCGGAAGGCGGTTTGTGAAGGTACGCTGAACCATTTCCAGGGCTATTCTGTTGCATTTTCTTAGGTTGGTGAGTACTATAGAGCAGTATTCTAGCAGAGGACGGGCACATGTTTTGTAGAGGGCAGTTCTAGATTCTTGTATTGTCATGGTTTTGAGGATGGATCCGATGAGAGAACGCGCTTTTGCTGCGGAATAAACTACCTGTTCCGCGAAGTTCAGCGAACAAGAGTAGTGAACGCCTAAGTCCCGCACAGTTAGGCAGTTCCATAATGGCGTGCCTTGTAGAATTAAGGTATTGGGTGGCATGGTGCATCTGTATGTAAGGACGTTGCATTTTGCTGGTGTGAATGCCAACTTCCATGTGTCGCACCATGCAGCTAGGACTCTTAAGTCGTACTGTATATGGGAGAGGGCGGTGTGGAAGTTTGACGGATGAAATGAGAAGACAATTTTGATGTCGTCAGCAAAGAGGTAGGGTGTCCCATGTTTAAAAACCTGAAACACGTCATTGATGTAAAGCAGGAATAGTAGAGGGCCTAAAACGCTTCCTTGAATTACGCCACTTTTGACTGGTTTTGGAAGTGACATAAAGTCCCCAACCATTACTGACTGTGAGCGAGCTGTAAGATATGATGAGAACCAAGTGTGCAGTTTGCCGGAGATGCCGTATGATTCCAGCTTCATCAGGAGTTCTGTATGTGGTACTCTGTCAAAGGCTTTAGTCATGTCTAGGAAGATAATGGCTAATGCTTGCTTGTTGTCAATCTGTTGAGTTACGTGGTTGAGGAACTCAAATTGGCAGGTCTGACAGGATTTAGATGGTAGAAATCCATGTTGTTGTCGATTGACGAGGTTACGAGTAAGTAGGAAGGTGAGCATGGTTTCTTTGACTATTCGTTCCATTACTCTTGAAGCAATAGGCGTGTGGCTGATGGGGCGATAGTTTTCCATGTTCGCTGACTGCCGTTTCTGTGTTTAGGTATGACGGTGGCATGTTTCTATGTGGCTGGATTAATCCCATTTGTCATGGAAAGCGTGAATAGGTTGAGAAGTAGCACTGGAATGTCCTGGCCACCGAGTATCAGCAGCGTAGACGGGAGACCATCGGGAACAGGATGTGATGACCTTTTGAGTGAGCTGATTACTCGAGTGATAGAACCTAGGTCGAACATAATAGTGTCAAGTAGGTCATTAGTGCGCTTAGATGGCATAGCTGGTGAAGTTCCGTTAGCGTCAGTGAAAGAATTGCAGAAGTATCCATTGAGGGTCTCACATATTTTTGATGGATCGCTAATGACGGATGTGTCAGAAAGTCTCAGTGAGGCAACAGGCGTAGCTTTTTGATTGCTTCTTTGTCGGAGTAGTTGACTGAGTGACTTGGTTTTATTGTTAGATTTAAGGGCAGATGCTTCTTCAGCAATCTTGGCTGATTCCTGCGCAGTTTACCAGTTGGTTAGGATTTCGTTCATGCGAACAAAGATGTGGAATTCCTTAGTTTTGGAGTGTCGATGGCGCATTTTTGATCTTCCTAAATACACCGTAGGCCTTGGCTGATTTTGCTGACATCTTTGAGCGGCTTCTGCAAGTGAGTGGGGCGATCACATCTAGGCAGCTAAAGAAAGTTAGGTATAGGGCGCATGCGGCTGCGTCTACATCAGTGGCTAAAAAGAAGTTGTCCCAGTTCGCAGATCGCACTAGTATCGCAAAGCTGTCCCAGTTAATGTGGTTGAACATAGGAAACCGTTTGACAGAACAAGAAGTGGCGCAGTGTAGAGTAGAAAGTGTAAATATGAGTTTTACTACCTTGTGGTCGCAGTCATGTATGTTGTCTAGTATACCGGCGAACGCATTAGAAACACCTTGCGTAAACCTAAGCCTAGGGTGTTAGAAAGCCCCGTGTGATCGTGAACTTGTTGGGTCCAGCTATTTGCGTTGTTGGCGTCAACGAAATTTCTGTACCTGAGTGGGGCAACCTGGTCGTTCCAGGGGATAAGTGGCATATTGAAATCGCCACCCACCATCTTGTGACGCGGGGGCATTAAGGAGATTTCAGTGAAAAGCTCAATGAGTTTATTAATCTTTTCGCTAGATGTGTGTGGAGGGTTGTATACGCAACCGATAAGGAGATCAAGTTGACCTCCTTCTGTCTGGATCCAGATGGAGTCTTCAGGGTCACCTATAGATAGCAGTTCGAAATCGGGTGCACTAAAGTCGTCCCGGACATAGATAAGGCAACCGCCACCCCGCTGGTTGTCTCGTTCGTTACAGAATGTGGTGTAGCCAGGGATGCGTAGTTGGCTGTCAGAGGCATTTGAGGGGTGCCACGTTTCTGTGATGAGAACCAGCTGTGGATATGAGAGTAGGATAAATGGGCCAATGAGGTGCATCTTGTGTGTAATAGATCGTGCGTTGATAAGCAGCATGCTGTATGATTCAACGCAAGGAGAGTTGAAGGAGTTAGATTTTGTGAGGTAAGTTGCACAATAGGGTGCAACTGGCGCAGGGTACATGGAAGTGGTAAGAAAAGGTGGAGAGGGTGTTATAGGAATGTGATCAGGAAGTGATTGAGTAGGTAGCTGATGGTAGTCGGCCGCTAATGAGGCTTTGGTAGTATTGTTGACTGTAGAACCTATCCGGAGGGCTGAAACCAACCGTGGGGGTTAGTTGCAGTGAGTATATGAGTTGTTGGAGGTAATAGAGGGCTGGCGAGAACTCTTGGTGGAATGGGCGAGGTGGGTCGTGTCCTGCTACATCCCATAAAAAGGGGCCGTGGAGGGCATGGCTTGGTTGTAGTGCTTGTCAGCCGGATACATTTTTCGTTCAGGAGAGCGTAAAGTCGGGGAGCGCGGGGTGGTGTTGATGCGGCAATAAAGATATTAAAACTGTGTCCGCCTTGGGAGAGTGCTCTGTTTGCCTGTGTTTCGAGAGGTTGCGGAGATTGGTAAAAGTGTTGGGCACTTGAAGATCGTGGGCATAGCGCTTGTTGTAGGGCCGACTGTGCGATAGCGTGCCCAGCGGGTAACTAGCCATTTTAGTCATTATGGGAAGCACTGCGTTGATTCTGAGCAGGCAGCTCGTTGTTCTATTTTGCTGTGCTGATTGGTAAAACCTCCTCCGTTTGTGAGAACCATGACGTTTGTTGTAGTTCTGGGGCTTGATAGTGTCGTTGGGCGCCTCGAGTAGGTATGGCTTGCGCAGTGATTGGGCGGTTTGTGTCAAAACCTGCATGGAGGGCGACGTTTGTGATCGGAAGGATTTCCACATCGTGCGATCCATTGGTACAGATGTTGAGTAATGTTTGTCAGCTATCCGATTGTGCCACGAAGACATTGTTTGGATATGATTATCATTGTTATGTTTATGCATCAGTGGGGTGTGTTTGTAATGCGAGGTGTGCCGTGTTTCGGCTGTTGACATTTGTTGGTGGTCTGTTGTGTTGCGAGGGTGGTTTCGGCTTTGTACGATGGGGAGGACAGCGAGTTGCTAAGTGGGATGTCAACATTGATCGGTTCTGATTCTGTGTCACTCATGTCGGAGGCGTTATGCAGTAAAGTAATTATTGACTCGGCTTCTGGTATCGTTAACTGAAACGGGTACGGAACTTTGGATGACTTTTTATCTATTAAGGCTGTAGGACTTGCGTTCATAAATTGTGCTGTCGTGGAAGCATGGCGCAAGGGGTTAGGTCTAGATCTATGTTAGTGCTTGTCATAGAGTAAGCAGTAGCTCTGGTAATCGGCGATGAATCAGGTGGCAATTGTCTTGATTTGGTATTGGTATCCAAAAGGAAAGCTCTTTGCAGCGGCGTTAGGTCAGGCTTGATAAGAATAGGCCCAATGTTTGTGTTTGTTCGTAAGGTAAATATATTTGCTATGAAACGTGTAGCCAGTTCTTGGGTATTAAAGGCAGTAAGAAGAGGGCAATTACGACTGATCTTCGTTTTTCTAAGCCGTTTACTCACGCATGCATCAGGAGGGATGTTACACATGGACGCAAGTAAGAGAATGCCGTTTCCAGAAGTATTCTGTCATGAAATTTGAATATGATCACGTTACGGGCATGACGGGCGCGCTCGTTTATCTCATTAGTAATAGCAGTAAGAAGGGCTCCGGCCTCTTTGAGCTCATGGGCGTTGCCATTTTTCCTTATGTCTGCGAATTGGGCCAATAGCGCAAGTTTTGCTAAGTCTGCTGTGTTAGCTGCCATTTCCCTTTTAATGGCAGTTATTTCAATTGAGAGTGTACCGATTCGTTTAGAGCAGCTTGCAGCGGGTCTATAAGAAGGACACTGCGGGGGCGCAGTTGTTCCTTTTTTCCTTTGGCAGCAGACCGTTTGCTTGCCTTAACCGCATTCGTGGTGCATAAGTCAGAGCTGTGAGCGATAGAAACTGCGGTTTTCGAGTGAGTACTCCTAAGTTTACCCCGGATTTTGACTCGGGCGGCTTTACCTTCCGTTCCATATTCGTTAGTCAATACGGAATAGCACAGCTTCATAATTCGTGTTTCCAGGAACACTGTTTGGCCGTATATATGATCTAAAGCCTTAAAATAT
>CALYDF020003619.1:0-29217 GCA_944474145.2 Dicrocoelium dendriticum
AAGGAACGTTTGATGCGCACCCTTTGGTATTGACAGGTGACATCAACTAAGTCCCGTTGACCACTGTCAAACATGTGACTTTCCAAACAGTGTTGGCAAATTTGTGTAAATGTCCAACTACTCGACCATTTGTACCTACCGACGTGTACTCTACTGTGGCCATAAGCTATTTGCTAACGATCTATATCATACGTCTCGGGTGCAGCCATTTGGTGCTCATAAAATGATTGTCGCTATGCCTCGATTCCTTTCCGATGTAATATACTAACACACTGACGTACCATTCCCGTTACGTTCGACCTTTCACTTAGTCCATCCAAAAGATTGTTCATGTGCAATGCAACTTCTGGTAAGCGTCTCTGCGCGTCTGCCTTCCATCCGTTTGGTACATGTGTTTTCTTAAGCCCCGGTAAATTCAGCATGGCTGAGGGACAACTGGAACTATAACTATGTTCACTCTCTTCAATCCGTCGCAACGAGACTGGACCTTAACGTGGTGCGACGGTTTGCGTACCTCATTGACCCATTGAGCTATACTGTGTGATGTATCCGAGCATCTTGAGAGCTACTCCTACCAGGTTGGTCAATGGTGAGAGGTCAGACAAACTCAGTCTCCTGGTCGTCCAGATTGGGGGTTGGAAATGGGATGGCGTCCATTTCTGTAAAACTGAATCACTGCCTCCCCGCTGCATTGCGGACAGGCTTTTGAGCCAAAGGCTTTGGATGAGGACCCTAATCGTCCTCCTGTCTAGGTCTGGGCGCCCTGGCAGTATCTCAGACCACATACAAGCATGACATTTTCTTCAAAAATAAACTTCATCCTGCATCGGCCGTCGCGCAGATTATCAAGGGTCGCCTTATCTGCTGCATACAGCGGGGCGGATAAGCAAAAACATGCTACTGCTGGCGCCTCCCTTCTTTCTTTTCCACCTGTTTCTCTTACTCCCATCCCGGCCCCAGTAATAACCTTCCTTCTATAATTCCCAGCTTAATTGGCAGCACCTGAAGTGCCACTGGAGTAGAACCATCTGCAGCCACCATCCCACTGCACCTATCGGACGCCTATCGGCAAAAGTCCCTTATAAGTCCACGCTGTCCCGTTTCTATGGCGACATTCAACGTTCGCACTCTAAGACAAACAGGTCAGCAGGCTGCACTCGCGCGCACCTTGGACACACTGGGTGTTGATGTGTGTTGTGTGTCCGAAACTAGGATCAATGACCCTAACGGGGTTATTGAATTGACTGCACCCGGCTTATCCTCTCGTTATTGGCTGCACGCATCCGGAGACGCAGATGCGACACTCACGGGTCAAGCTGGTGTAGGTATCATTCTCAGCTCCAAGGCTGAGCCATCGTTGGTTGATTGGATTCCGGTGAACAGCCGTTTATGTGCAGCCCGTTTGACGACATCAGCTTAGGTGAATTCACGAAGTAAAACAAAACGCTGTTTGTTTGTGATTTCCATTTATGCTCCCACCGACTGCAGTCAAGGACACTTTCTATCATGAACTGAACGCCCTACTACGCATTGCTACTAGTGCAGATATTATAGTACATGCAGGGGATATGAACGCACAAGTAGGGCGTCTGAGCTCTTCAGAAGCTCAGCTGGGTGATAATTATAGACTTAAATCCGAACGGACTGACAATGGTGAGCGTCTGCTGCAACTGTGTGCCGAGCATCAGTTGTTTCTTAGTAGCACTGCTTGTAGACACAGTGGGCGCCGATGTGCCACCTGGCGTCCACCTGTAGCTGCCCAGCGATGGACCCAAATTGACCACATAGCCATAAGTTAGAGATGACGCGGTTCCACTCTGCATTGCCGCTCTTACTGGAGTACCTGTGTCGATTCTAATCATGCCTTGGTACGCTGTCGTTTCTCCATTAACTTTACCTGGAGGCGCAACAAGCGCCCTTACGATTGGCAGTGGAGAAATTGTCTCAGTCCTCGGTCAGGCAAGCCTATCAAGACCCACTGCATACCGAACTCTCGCTGTCTTGTCCTAATGAAACTGAACTTCAGTGGAATAAGATCTCGGTTGCCACGCGCGACGCAGGAGCATCTGCTTGTGGCACTATCCATCGTCACCGCACTAATCACTGGATATCCGAGAGGTCGGTGAACCTGTTGGAAGCTAGAAGACACCTCACGGCTGGTTCTGAACACAATGTGAACAGACGGGCTATTAGGCGTGAACTAAAGCGGAGACTACGTGCTGACAAGGAAGCCTGGTGGACCAGTAGGGCTCAAGAAATGGAGGAGGCAGGAGCAGTAGGCAATTACCGGAAGCTTTTCCAGCTGATCCGCACCACTGGTCCCAGAAAACCAGGCGTCAGTGAGACAATCAGAGACAGCGCGGGTGCGCTGATACACAATAAGGAGCGCCGTATGGCTCGTTGGGCGGAACACTTTCAAGATCAGTTCAGCCGGTCCCCTGCCTCCGGACCTCTTCCTACTCAGATGATGCAGCACGTGCCATGGACGGTTAGTTTAAAACCTCCGTCAGAGGCCGAGGTCCGAAACGCGATCACAGCCCTCAATCGTTTTCGTGCCGCTGACCCGGATTCCCTCCCACCTGCACTATTTAAGGATGGAGGTGAGGACATCTGCAGGGCACTGACCTCCCTATTCGAACGTATCTGGAAAGAAGAGAGTGTCCCGTCTAGTTTTAGCGGATCGATTATAGTGGCAATATACAAGAAGGGCAGTCGCACGGACCGTTATAACCACAGGGGTATTAGCCTAACGCAAGTTGTGACAAAATTATCGGCCTAGTTTATCGTTCGTCGCCTCACTGCGGAACGCGAACCTCAGGTTAGGGAAGAGCAGGCCGGTTTCCGCCCAGAACGTGGCTGTATAGATCATATATTAACTTTGCGGCAGGTGCTAGAGCAGCGCCACGCATCCCGCAGACCGAAAATAGCTGTGTTCCTCGATTTCAAGAGTGCGTTCGATTCAGTCGATCGATCGATTCTGTTCGAAATACTTGCGCGGAAATGTGTTCCCACGAAATATGTGAACATCCTACGTGCTCTATACTCGAACACTACAGGCCACGTCAGGGTCCATGGTGTCCTATCGGATAGCTTTTCGACTACAAGTGGCGTTCTTCAGGTTGTCAGATTTCCCCATTTCTGTTCAATTTCGTCGTTGCTTCTATCATGGAGTGTTCCCTGACGGAGTCCAACGATGTAGGCGTTGAAGTGCTGCCTGGTGAAAGGTTAGTTGACCTAGATTATGCGGACGATATCGCCTTGCTTTTCGACGATGTTGGGGCGGCACAATCAACCCTGAATAGCCTGTCCAGAGTGGTCCCATTATTTGGTATGCACTTCGCACCTTCAAAGTGCAAAGTGTTGCTGCAGGAGCACCAGCCACTAGATGACCCCTTGACGCTTGGTAACGAAGAACTTGAGGTAGTTGTTCATTTCACTTATCTTGGCAGCTGCATCAGCAATGATAGGCGCTTAGAAACTAACGTCATCTCACGCATTGCAAAAGCCAGAGCTACCTTCTTGAACCTGCGGCATCTTTGGCGACAGAAGGGAGTTTCCCTTCGTCTAAAATGCAGTGTATACAAGGCCACAGTGAGGGCCGTTCTGCTCTATGGTAGTGAGACTTGGCTCCTTCGGTCTGAAGATCTGAGGCGCCTGCAAGTCTTTGATCATCGTTGTTTGCGAGGCATTGCTGGTGTCGGATGGCACCAGCGTATCCGCAACGATGATGTGCGTAGGCGAGTACTAGGTAGTCATAATCATGCTAGCACCCTAGAACAACAGATAGCACTGAATAAGTTGCGTTGGCTCGGGCATGTGCTACGCATGCCTGGTCACCGCTTACCTAGAAGGGCCTTGTTCAGTCTACCAGGTGTAGAATGGCGCAAGGCTCGAGGTGGTCAGAAGTTGACTTGGCAGCGGGAAATGAAGTCACTGACAATCAAACTGGGTGCCGTTGGTCCGTCTCGTCTTCCGGGTTGGAGTCCACGTGAATCACCTTGTGCTTGGCTCGAGACTTTACAGGACATGGCTCGCACCCGACACCAGTGGCGCGTCTGCTGCCGTCTTCTAATCGGACTGCCTGTTTAAAGTATGTTTGATGCTAAGTTATCTGCGGGATAATGGCTGATTATGACGCAGGGCAGTGAAAGCCACAAGGAAGCTGTCTCGCCGATGCCGTCTTATTTTGAAAGATAGCCAGCTGTTGTGACGGTATGTTGTCTACACAAGGTGTAAGCGCATTGACCCAGAATGTTTGCTTAGGGTATTAAGGTTTTCAGGTAAGTCCCCCTTCTTTCCCTCTTCTTATTCTTTATTTCATAGGTCCTCATTGTTGTATGGCAGCGAAGCATCAGATCAAATGGCTGATGTACTGCTGTTGATGATGATGATGACTCTCTTCACTAGCCTGCGGAGTGGAAAATGAAATGGAGACATCGCGATCATCGCTAGTCGGTTAATTGTCGGGATTGTTTACTTGCCACAGAATTTCCAGGAAATTTATCTTCTGCAATGCACCGGCGCTCTAAGCGTCATACTAGCTAGCATTGAGCAGTTGGTCAAGCTACGGTTATGTAATCTACAAGTCGATTTCATAAAGCAGATTGTAGATAGCATAGTCTGATGAGTAATACCATGGAGCTTACATAATGATGTGAATCGCGGCCGATTAATAATAATAATACGAGGAGAAAGATACCGCAGCTCACCCTCTCGGTATGTCACCATACTAAACTCCACTTGAGAAGGTAGCAAGAACAGCACAGCATTGGTCATGATGAGTAAAATATTGCAATGGGCAACACGTGAACTCGTCGCGAAATACAACCGAGTTAAATAAGCCTAATAAAGTTAGGTTAGCTGTGGCTCATTCGTTCTAGGCATGTGCAATAAAGATACCTGATTGTACCAAGTCAGTAGTTAATCATTCTAGAATGAACCTGTACCCAAACGCGACTTACATGTGGGATATAGAATACGGATGACACAAAGAAAATGACAGAGATGGAGTAAGCAACTTTTCAAGTTAGATGGGAAAGGGTGCGATTATGTCCACTGCAGGCTATCCGTGTCGGATGGTAAAACCAGAGACGGTTATAATCGTCTCTTGTCCGAGGTGAGCGAGAATAAACAGTGATGTAGAATCACCAAGCAGTCTGTCGTGTGTTACTATTTTTCCCCCTGGTCATTCGTTCTAACCGCTAGCATATCTCGACCAATTCATCAGTGTCTAGAATGTTACCTGTACCCAAGCATTTCGAGTTGGATGTCATAACGTGTTGCCGCTGTTCCGGAATCAACATTGATGACTTGTCTGAATCTCAGTGCGTTTACCTGAAGGCGGCATCAATACAAGGGGGCGTATGGAGACTCTTGAGGTGGGATACATTGACCTCATATTGTAACCCGCAATAAGTCACGATGTCACACGAGAAGAAATGTAATAAGATCCATCTGTCAAGTGGGAATGTATCGAGGTACGAACAGATGTTAGCGGGACTTGTAATATAGTCCAGTCCCATTCAAACATCGAGCTAGCAGATAATGGTGTCGCGTGAGTGAAAATGCCATCAGTCTGTCAGGTTGAAGTGTGGCGCTTACAAGTGTTTCTAATGGGCTTCCACTTAGTCATTCAACATGAGATATCAGTTGACATACCAAAGGTCCCTGGTTCAAGTTGCAATACTGTAGTGTTGCGAACGGACATTTATTCACACTTGTGTATGGACTACCACAAACTGGATGGTGAAACAATAGCCCTCATGAGCAATAACACTATGAACGTGCGCGAGTATGAATTGAATGAAAGAATAACAACCATATTCCACTAGTGCTGGAAGATCTCACGTATAATTATCTAAGCATCCAATGCAATTGCCGTTGGTTAGTTAACATTGAAGCGTTAACCTAAAAGTGGCAGCTAGAGATTTAGTCGGAAGTGTGAGCATCAACAACAGTTAGAGACAGATATAGGAATAGGGAAACAAATGCCATCACTACGGTTACCAGGCGGAAAATGATACACAAATAAGAGGTACAATACAAACAGTGATGTCTCATGGTTAGTGTCTGTGTGTGTGTGCTGCAGATGCCGTCTGCTATATGCGTTAGAAAGCGGTAATAGCGCAGCTTATCTGCTAACCGCAATGGTGTGATCACAGAAAGAATATACCTAGCAAATCCTACTGCGTCCTGTCCAACATTCGACGTTCGAAAATGTGCTCAAACTGTTTTAGCCAATTTACAAGAAGTAGCCTGCATAGCATCCAATTACCCTAACGTTGGCAGATGTGGCTGCATATTCAACTGTGGCGAGAAGCTATTTATGTAGACGATAGACTCATTGTGAGTCTCTAGTAACACGTACAAACGCCTTGGTCCAACCAAGACGTTAGCTAAAGTAAAATTAAACAAAATACAACTCAAATGCAATATGTGCATACTTCAGTCGTAGTAGAACGGAGGCAAGTCACAGGGACGAGCAAACTTGTGTGTGATTACCACGAAAATTGTTGGGTCTTGAACACCGAATTTCCACACTGCATTCCAAAGCGAGGAAGCATTGTAGAGTTATTGGACTCCAGGTATAATTGTTGATCACTACATCCAATTTGTTCCACCGAATGCACGAACGAATATGGATTATTGTGAGCAGCAAGCGCTTGGTAGCCAGGAGTGAACACAGCCCGTTCACGCTAGCAGCGTCATCACTACCGCTGGCTTTTAAGATGAGAATGCTTGAGGGTAAGCGACAAACCTGAGGGGTTCATTAGTGTTCCTTCGAAAACGTCACACACACACACCACACACACGCACGCAAGCGGTTATGGCCTTTTATCTGTAGGTACAGAGGAGGACAAACTGGAGGGCTTATGTGTTGCTGACATTCATAAGGAGCAACACTCACACCTAGACGTTTGAAGCAAATTCGAGTTCGCAGTACCAGTTGAACGCTGGTCGGACACTAGGTCTGCACGGATTGTGAAGCTCCAGTGAGTGAAACTGCAAACAACACGAACGAACGCGTTCCCATGCGTTTGAGCTCCGGTCACGGTGTGGATACTGACACCTATGGATGGAAACCCCTAGAACGCATGGTAACCTGCATTCTTGCGTCTGGTTATGGAGGCTGTGGGCCGTCTGAGTCAGTTACAACTGCGGCTTGTCATCGTGGACCGTAATAATGCGAACATGTATGACTTCGGTTTGGAGGTGAGAATAACAACCAAAGTATTCATGCTATGAGCAGTTGCGCGTCGAATAGTAAAGCGTGCAACAAATAACAACTTACTGACAATGTCGAACAATACCTGCATTCTGTCTGGCTCACCAATGGCGTCTTTTTGTGTCCAGGTAACTAGGCATAAATTGATTTGTTCCGTTCATCCGCCACGACGCACAAAACGCTGAGTTGGATCGTGCTGGTCATTATGCAGCATTCCCGGCCATTGAGAGCACCTCAAGCATACCAATACACTGCGCTGGACCAGAAGTATGTCGCGAGTAGGCATGCGAACGACATCGTAGTAGCACGCGCGGCGGACAGAGAGAGAGTTACAAGTAATTAAATGTAAACGAAATCGACGTAATTAAGTGCATAGTGAACGATATGAGTGGAAAACGTCTTATATAGTTGGCGGCATCCGGTTTCGGATATGCCTGTCACTGTTGCCTCCCTGGGGATAGCCACAGGAAGCCTGCGCCTACAGAGGGACAATGGGTGGCTTGCGCTGCACCACCCACAGCTTTAACCCACTCACCACATCTCCAGCGTAAACCCGAAGGAATAAGACCGGGAGGCATGTGGATGGGAGCCACGTTTCATCAACGGATCCGGCCCACACTCCTTCACAGGCAAACACAAGAACGTTGTATTTTGGGAATCAAACGCACACAAGGCGCTGGCTAGACCGTAGTCCGCTCCACACTGAGTGCATGGAACCGCTCTTTGAGCCTAGCACGGCCACAAGGACCATGCACCCCGTCCCGTCCAGCAACGACAAACTGTCGCCTGGAGTCAGTAGGAAGGAGGTAGTGGGTAATAGACAGGTAGGCACTTGTCAACCTGCACATCAAGCGCAGCCACACCGGGGATATCAAGCAACATCCATTCACTTGAAACGACAAGCTGAAATAAAATAAATCCAATAATGCATACAGACACGGTGGCATTACTGTTCGATAAATTACCATATGAATTAAGTTGGTGAGCAACGAGCCTGCGATAGGTAAGAAATGTCCACAAGTTACTCAAAAATACTATAAACGCAACTAACTTATCGAAGATAAGCGCAATTAGCGTAAGCAACTTGGCCAGTGAATAGAAGATTATTCAGGTAGGCAGAACAAACCAAATAAAGTGGAATGAAATTTATCCAGCTTAAAAACCTAGTTTAAGTGTAAGTTGGTTTAGCCCAACTGCGGTGAAGAAGCATCAAGAATGCAACATCAGACTCAACATGGGGCACAAACCGTCTTATATGACAACCTGCAAGCAAACATGCGCCAGAATTTTAGTAGCCGCAGTGTCAATTTTTCCACCTAAGTAGCTCCTTCTATATAAGCTTAAACTGTATCAATTTTTAGTTAGGTGACATGCGTAGCCGTGACACCGATTGGTCAAGCATGTCAATCAAGGAGTGCGCTTCACACAATTAACACACTCAAACATACTGAAGTTTGTATACTGATCGGTCTACATCTTCTTTCTGTCGGTATTCCATAATATTGAACCGTCAATTCGTCTACTACGGTGCACATCCAGAAAAGAGGATGGCCATTTTGCTCAAGTTCGTAGGTGAACTTGATCCCCGGGAAAGCACCAATAAACTCTGCGAATATATTCTCCAGAGAGATATCTTTATGGGTCACACATAAGATATCGTCCATTTAACGGTGGTAATGGTCGGAAAGAGCATTAAGTGGCCCCAATGATTTGGTTTCTAATTTGACAAGAAAGATATAAGAGATAACAATTTGAGGGCTTAAGCTTTAATCCCATTCTCACCAAGCATTCCAAAACACTCGCCAAATTGTCCAAGTGTTCATCTTCCTTCTTTCCATGTACGATGATGTCATACAAATACTAGAGGCATTTACGCGGGATCAGGTCGGCTAATGCCTTTTACATAAGGCGTTGGAAGGTAGCTGGAGCTTTTGATAAGCCAAATGGCATGGTCTGAAACTCGTACAACCCGGAGGGCACGACAAAGGCGGTTTTCGCTCGATCGCTCTCTTCTACTTCCACCTGCCAGTAACCGGAATCCAGGTCAAGTGTGTTAAAATTCACAGATCCGCCAAGTGCGTTGAACAGATCGTCGATCCTTGGGAGTGGGTAGGCGTCCTTTCGAGTAGCCTCGTTCAATCTTCGGTAATCGACGCATAATCGGAAGCCACCGTCCTTTTTCTTTACCAGGACAACAGGAGATGCCCACGGGGAGTTGGAGGGTTGGATAACGTTCTTCTCTAACATCTCATCTATCAGCTTCTGTATCTCACCCTGCCAGTGGATTGGAATACGTCTCGGAGGCACTTTTATCGGTCTAGCCACACCAGTGTCAATAGCATGTTTCACCAGGCCGGTCCGTCCCAAATCGCCGGATTTCCATGCAAAGGCGTCTGAATAATTTTGTAGGAACTGCGCTAATCGTGCCTGTGTTAATGTGTCAGCTGAAAGCCCAATCGACCGAATAAAATCGTCTACATATTGTTGCTCTTTGATACTGCACTCATATAACGTAAAATCCTCAAAATTGCTGTTGCTGCATGCTCTCAGTAGTATGGTGCACGAATCAGTGATTAGTTGGGACTTCTCCAGGTCAAGTCGGCATTTTAACCTCCTCAACAAATCTATTCCGATAATAACATCGAACGGCATCCGATCAGCAACGATAAATTCATGGTTAAACATAGTGCAGGCTACAACAACGGGAGCAACGATGGAATTCCGAACAACTAGTGGTAGCCCGTTGGCCGCGGTAAGGCGAGCGTTACAAGGTTTTCTAACACAGTTTGAGAAGCTCCTACTCACGCTGGCCCTGATTATGCTTCTAGCTGCGTCAGTATCCACTAGCCCCAGTAAGCAAATCCCAGCTATCGATAACTCTGGTGTTAGCGACGTCACAATCGAGTTGCAAGTAAGAGATGGTATCACAAATGATGTCATGGCATGCTCATCTGGCATGTTCCTGTAGCGAGACGATCCGCGGTATGACGTTTGTCTGCGGGGCCAACGAAAACCTGATTGTGCCGGTCGTCGTGAGGCGGGATATCACTGAAGAAGGCCAGGGTTTCCCGTCATTCTTTCAGGTAGGACGCGTCTGGGTCGTGTGTTCCCTCTTACAGCAAAACAGCCAGATGTAGGTGTACCCATCGCTGCATCTATTTCTTCCAACTGGTCACCTTTTTCCAATTCTTCGTCCAAACGGCGGGGAGGGTATCGCAGGAACTACCTTTTAATAGACGGCATTTGAATGTCCTCTAGGAGTTGCCCTAAGACCAGTTTATCACGTTCGTCTGGCGTTTCGTTCTCGTATGCGATATGGACCATCCTCTGCAGCTCGCAAATGTATGTGCGGATGGTTTTCCCCCGGATATTGGTAACGTGCATGGAATGCCCTGCGTAGGAGCGCAGGTAGACCGGGGCGGGCTAATAATCGGCTCATGGCGGAAAAAGTCTCGGTTGTTACTTCCTTCTCCAAAAGTTTACTGTCTGCAACAATATCAAAGGCCTCTCCCGAGAGCAGGCCGGCGAGCACAGCTGTCTGTTGGTTGGATGGGAAATGACGCAGGTAAAACTGGACTTGTTTTCCCACCTGGGGTACAGCATCCCCAGGGTAAAGCGTTCTGGCGGCGGGATAGATGGCATGCTGGTCGAAGAAGTTGGTGAAGTCGACATTTTATGCAAAGTCCGTGATAACACATCGAGCGAAGCGCCGAACTTTGACGTCGGGTCATTGGCGTCAAAATTACATTCGTCATCGGCTTTGTCGGTTGTCTTTCGCATTATCTTCATTAGACCAGTGATACAGGATTCTTGATGAACGTGCATCGGCAGGGTCGCCAATATTGTAATATACAAGCTCGGGAGAACTCCGGAGATTGGAACTGGAGATTTACTAAGCAACACTTAGCAAACTACAATATAGAAAATAACGTTATAAAAAAGGAAGATAAACGTTACAGTCAAGCTTCTTCTGCTTGCAATTCTTCCGTTAAAGCACACGACCAGGTTCCTGCAAGGCAAATGTGAGGGCAGCGTGAGCACCAGTTCAAAGTCAAGCAGCGCGACACGACAGTTTCCTTTCCGCACTACACAACACATAGAGGAGTGGACACCAAAGTTTTAGTTGCACTTTTCACACTAAAGTGCAATGTAGTGACTTAAGGATTCCATATTTAGACAGCATTATTTCCACTTCATAGTGAACCCATTCTAGTTTCTTCTTATGTTAAAAATTTTGCACTGAGGTATTCTCGTTACTCCCACTTCGGCAATTATGCGAAATATGTTTTCTTATAGCAATGAAGGTGATAGTACATCTTATCCAGTTATTAACAATGAAAGAGACAAGGCCCATGGGATATAAAATCATATAAGGCCCTTGTTATAATACTGTTGCGTTATGTTCAGCAATCTATATAACGTGACTTGAAGGCCATATAAAATATGCCACTTGCCATCACTGAACGCATGTTTGGTTAATCAACACATGTTCCTTGAAAATATCGTAGTAATGAACTGAAAATTGAGTCGTGATGGTCGCGTAGATTACAAATGCATATTAGTTTCCCATACAAACTTGTGTGGCAGGAAGTGCAGAGTGAACAGCGTTCCGTGCAAATTTGGTTGGAAACCGGATATGAAATACGCGACGGAATGTATACTTATAGTGCCTCCAATCAAGAACATAGTCAGGCGAAACATTTATAAGGTTCAGTCGGATATGAAACAAAATACCTGGTTGTCTGGTACGCAAAACGGTTAAGAGGATTCAAGAAAGTGATTAAATTTTTCCTGACACTAGCAAGATTGAACCATCTCCTAAATTTGCAAATAAACGGTTGCGGATTTTTTAAGGAAAGATTGCGTCATATTAGATATAAAAATATCACGGAAGTCATTTGGTGAGAAACTTGATTCTGTCTCTGCGTTTCATTTCCATTAGCACACAACACTTGCTCTGTATTAACTTTCTACACTTATGAACTTACCTCTCATTAATTTTTCATTTTTATACTGAACGATGGATATTGGAAATATTTTGCGATCGATTGTCTGGAATTACTGAAATCATCCTCTTCTCATTGCTTTGCTTGGTCGAAATTTATGATAAGGTATCCATATTTGCAGCGATATTATAAACTGCAATTGAAGTACGTCTAGCGCTATTTTTTCTTACCAATGCGTAGCAGGATTTTAATTATCCTTTTCTTGAACCCGCTGTATCCTCGTCGTTATTCGCTAAGATTTTCCAAGCTAAAATATTATACCCTCGCCACTGGCTCACTGGCGTATAACGAAATGGTGCCATGCTTGAATAAGCCGCATGACGGAACGGACTGCGACTTCATAGCTCCTAATGTATGCATAAAAACAGCTCTTAAATAAATCATTAAACGAGTGATGGCTTAAATGCTATTTTGCTGTACCGACACACAGCTAGTATGATTGTGGAATTGCCTGTAAATAATTTCGAGGCATACCCTGCATGGAAGCACGACCCTTGGGGATGGTTCTATGCATGACAGTTTTACCTTAGTTGAACATTTGTTTAACTCGGTAGCTGTTATTGCTCACCGTTTCTTAATCTCTATAAAATAACTTCGAACTGAGGAGCACTTCAGAAACTAATTTGGGATCAATTGTTTTAAAAGTAAACAATTACCTACTTTATGCATTCTCCTTGTACATATTGATCCGCCTAGTTATTTGGACTGTGCCTCGCATCGTCAAATAATATACAGTTATTTAGGTATCCATTAATTTATATTCCTAGGGATTTCAGTCTAAACTGTTAGGGCAGACGGAAGAGGCGCATAACGTTCTTGGATGTTTTTTTGAAATAGCAGCCAAATCCTGCTTCTGTTAGAGTTCACAAGCTTGGGAAGCGCTTATAACCTGCAATGAGACATCGGCGTGTAGCAAATGGGGGAGACCGAGGGGTCAAAACGACGAACAGCATAAGAGGAAGGCCGATATTTTTGTCTCTAGTAATCGACGCTCTATATCTGATTATTTCGATCAACCCAATTTGAGCCGAATAATTATGATAAAATAGTTGCGGTAGAACAGCAGATTGCTCGTCTTATATGGTATTGCAGTATCCGTATTCGGATTTGCTTGTCACTGTTGCCTCCATGGGGACAGCCATAGAACGGCTTCGCCTTAAAAGGGGACCATGAGTGGCATGCACTTCAACACCCACCGCTCCACCCAAATCCGGTGTAAACCTGAAGCAATAAGACCGGGGGACATGTGGATGGGAGCCACGTTCCATCAACGGAGCCGGCCCACACTCCTTCAACAAGCCGAACAGAAGCATTCCGGCCTAATTGTGAAATGATGCACTTCAGACCTACACATGGCGGTGGCTGGACCGTAGCCCGTTCCACACAGGATGGAACCACTCTTTGAGCCTAGCGCCGTCACGAGGACGGTGCACTCCGTCCCCACCAGCGATGACCAACTGTCTCCTGGAGCCAGTATGGACGAGTTAGTGGGTAATAGACAGGTAGGCACCTTGTCAACATTCACATCAAGCGCATCCACAACCGGGGGAGCTCAAACAACATCTACTTCTGAAATGCAAGGTTACCCAGCACGCAGGCAAACGTACCATATACGCCGCCTTATTGGCCTGGATAAGTGAATCTGATGATATCGTACGCATCATGCTTCTATTCCGCGTGCAATAGTACGTTCTCCTGAACCTGAGCAACCGCATTTTAATCAGTCTACGGAGTTCGCATCGATCAGATTTGCCTTGGATTCGCAACATCTGAATTCAACATGAATTTGTCATAAACTCGCCTTCTTCATATTCTGCTAATGTTATTTTCGGTTTGCTCGAGTGCCGTTTCCCTGCACTAAGTTAGCCGTACAAATGCGGTATGAGTATCCTCGTCGAATTCATTCGGAATACATATAGATATATATATATATATATATATATATATACATATACAATGATTGTTGTCATCCGTATCCAATGGCAGTTCGAATACAACATATGCACATGCGTTTATCCAAACTTAAGTGTGAGCTGTCACAAACTGGATAGAGACACATTAGACTTCATCATCAATGATACGACAACCGTGTATGGGTTTGGTTTGGAGGTCAGCCTAATAACCACTTTCGCAGGCATAACAAAAGTTCCCCAATACGAACTGTTGACGTTTTCTTCAACATTTAGACGTGATCGCCTTAAATCATGGGCATCCATATTTGAAGGTACCGGATATAGCAATAGTGAAGCAACTGCTAGGTAGAAAGATAACTAAATTACTGGTGCAGTGAAATAGTATGCACTTAAGTGTTACTCTCTACATGTACAGTCTGATTTGAGTAGCTGATGGGGGAGATGATCACATAACATGCGAGTGCGATGCATTGTCCACTTCTGGCTCTCTGTGTCTCCGACCGGTTCGATCATCTGCTGCCTGAGGTATGTGCACCTACTCAAGGAACGTTTGATGCGCACCCTTTGGTATTGACAGGTGACATCAACTAAGTCCCGTTGACCACTGTCAAACATGTGACTTTCCAAACAGTGTTGGCAATTTTTGTGTAAATGTCCAACTACTCGACCATTTGTACCTACCGACGTGTACTCTACTGTGGCCATAAGCTATTTGCTAACGATCTATATCATACGTCTCGGGTGCAGCCATTTGGTGCTCATAAAATGATTGTCGCTATGCCTCGATTCCTTTCCGATGTAATATACTAACACACTGACGTACCATTCCCGTTACGTTCGACCTTTCACTTAGTCCATCCAAAAGATTGTTCATGTGCAATGCAACATCTGGTAGGCGTCTCTGCGCGTCTGCCTTCCATCCGTTTTGTACATGTGTTTCATAAGCTCCGGTAAATTCCGCATGGCAGAGAGACAACTGGAACTATAACTACGTTTACACTCATCACTATCCTGCGGAATGGAATATGAAATGGAGACATCGTGATCATCGCTAGTCGGTTAATTGTCGGGATTGTTTACTTGCCACAGAATTTCCAGGAATATTTCTCTTCTGTGATGCACCGGGGCACTAATCCTCATAGTAGCTAGCATTGAGCAGTTTGTCAAGCGACGGTTAATTAACCTACAAATTTATTTCAAAAAGCAGAATGTAGATGGCATAGTCTGATGAGTAATACCATGGAGCTTACATAGTGATGTGAATCGCTGCGGATTAATAATAATAATACGAGGGGAAGGATACCGCATCTCACCCTCTCGGTATGTCACCATAATAAACTCCACCTGAGAAGGTAGCAAGAACAGCACAGCACTGATGAGTACAACATTGCAATGGGCAACACGTGAAATCGTCGCGAAGTACAACCGAGTTAAATAAGCCTAATAAAGTTAGGTTAGCTGTGGCTCATTCGTTCTGGGCATGTGCAATAAAAATACCTGATTGTACCAAGTCAGTAGTTAATCATTCTAGAATGAACCTGTACCCAAACGCTATACGCGGATATTGAATACAGATGACACAAAGAAAATGACAGAGATGGAGTAAGCAACTTTTCAAGTTAGATGGGAAATGGTGCGATTATGTCCACTGCAGGCTATCCGTGTCGTATGGTAAAACCAGAGACGGTTATAATCGTCTCTTGTCCGAGGTGAGCGAGAATCAACAGTGATGTAGAATCACCAAGCAGTCTGTCGTGTGTTACTATTTTTCCCCCTGGTCATTCGTCTTAACCGCTAGCATATCTCGACCAATTCACCAGTGTCTAGAATGTTACCTGTACCCAAGCATTTCGAGTTGGATGTCATAACGTGTTGCCGCTGTTCCGGAATCAACATTGATGACTTGTCTGAATCTCAGTGCGTTTACCTGAAGGCGGCATCAATACAAGGGGGCGTATGGAGACTCTTGAGGTGGGATACATTGACCTCATATTGTAACCCGCAATAAGTCACGATGTCACACGAGAAGAAATGTAATAAGATCCATCTGTCAAGTGGGAATGTATCGAGATACGAACAGATGTTAGCGGGACTTGTAATATAGTCCAGTCCCATTCAAACATCGAGCTAGCAGATAATGGTGTCGCGTGAGTGAAAATGCCATCAGTCTGTCAGGTTGAAGTGTGGCGCTTACAAGTGTTTCTAAAGGGCTTCCACTTAGTCATTCAACATGAGATATCAGTTGACATACCAAAGGTCCCTGGTTCAAGTTGCAATACTGCAGTGTTGCGAACGGACATTTATTCACACTTGTGTAAGGACTACCCCAAACTGAATGGAAAAACAATAACCCTCATGAGCAATAACACTATGAACGTGCGCGAGTATGAATTGAATGAAAGAATAACAACCATATTCCACTAGTGCTGGAAGATCTCACGTATAATTTTCTAAGCACCCAATGCAATTGCCGTTGGTTAGTTAACATTGAAGCGTTAACCTAAAAGTGGCAGCTAGAGATTTAGTCGGAAGTGTGAGCATCAACAACCGTTAGAGACAGATATAGGAATAGGGAAAGAAATGCCATCACTACGGTTACCAGGCGGAAAGTTTTACACAAATAAGAGGTACAATACAAACAGTGATGTCTCATGGTTAGTGTCTGTGTGTGTGTGCTGCAGATGCCGTCTGCAATATGCGTTGGAAAGCGGTAATAGCGCAGCTTATCTGCTAACCGCAATGGTGTGATCACAGAAAGAATATACCTAGCAAATCCTACTGCGTGCTGTCCGACATTCGACTGTCGAAATAGGGCTCAAACAGTTTTAGCCAATTTACAAGAAGTAGCCTGCATAGCATCCAATTACCCAACCGTTGGCAGATGTGGCTGCATATTCAACTGTGGCGAGAAGCTATTTATGTAGACGATAGACTCATTGTGAGTCTCTAGTAACACGTACAAACGCCCTGGTCCAACCAAGACATTAGCTAAAGTAAAATTAAACAAAATACAACTCAAGTGCAATATGTGCATACTTCAGTCGTAGTAGAACGGAGGCAAGTCACATGGACGAGCCACCGTGTGTGTGCGTGCAACGAAAATTGTTGGGTCTTGAACACCGAATTTCCACACTGTATTCCAAAGCGAGGATGCATTGTAGAGTCATTGGACTCCAGGTATAATTGTTGATCACTACATCCAATTTGTTCCACCGAATGCACGAACCAATGTGGATTATTGTGAGCAGCAAGCGCTTGGTAGCCAGAAGTGAACGCAGCCCACTCACGCTAGCGGCGTCATCACTACCGCTGGCTTTTAAGATGAGAATGCTTGAGGGTAGGCGACCAACCTAAGGGATTCATTAGTGTTCCTTCGAATCCGTCACACCCACACACGCACAAACGGTTATGGCCTTTTATCTGTAGGTACAGAGGAGGAGTAACTGGAGGGATGGGTCCAAACTTTGTGGGATAACTTTATTAAGCTAGCAGAGCCCCTGTCGCAATACATTCAAATACGCTTCGACAAACTACTGTTCACTACGCTGTGGTTGCATGATGTCTTCTTTTCAATTTTTTAAAGACCTATGCATTCAGACTTAGCAAACTATATCCCAGTGACTCACTTAACCTTACACTTGATAGTGAATACAGCGGCGACACCGAAACCTTAAAAAAATATTGGTAAAAATGCGACATGTTGACAATGGAGAAATTGAATAATGGTTTGGTAAGGGCAAAATTCTAATGCCAATAAAGTCTTGGAGGATTTATTATATGAACTATAAAATTCATATTTAGTTTCACACCGGTTGACTTACCGCGGTTTTGCATTTGTTGCCCATTGCAATGTTGTACTCAGCATGACCAATGCTGCGCTACTCTTGCTACTTTCTCAAGTGGAGTTTAGTATGGTGACATACCGAGACGGTGAGTTACGGTGTATTTCTCCTCGTATTATTATTATTAATCGGCCGCGATTCACATCATTATGTAAGCTCCAATTTATTACTCATCAGATTATGCTATCTACATCCTGCTATTTAAATAAATTTTTGGATTACCTAACCGTCGCTTGACCAACTGCTCAATGCTAGCTACTATGAGGATTAGTGCGCCGGTGCATCGCAGAAGAGAAATATTCCTGGAAATTCTGTGGCAAGTGAACAATCCCGACAATTAACCGATTAGCGATGATCACGATGTCTCCATTTCATGTTCCACCCCGCAGGCTAAGGATGAGAGTGAACATAGTTATAGTTCCAGTTGTCCCTCAGCCATAATGAATTTACCGGGGCTTATGAAAACACATGTACTAGACGGATGGAAGGCAGACGCGCATAGACGCCTACCAGAAGTTGCATTGCACATGAACATTCTTTTCGATGGACTAAGTGATAGGTTGAACGTAACGGGAATGGTACGTCAGTGTGTTAGTATATTACATCGGAAAGGAATCGAGGCATAGCGACAATCATTTTATGAGCACCAAATGGCTGCACCCGAGACGTATGATATAGATCGTTAGCAAATAGCTTATGGCCACAGTAGAGTGCTTGTCGGTAGGTACAAATGGTCGAGTAGTCGGAATTTTACACAAAAATTGCCAACGCTGTTTGGAAAGTCACATGTTTGACGGTGGTCAACGGGACTTAGTTGATGTCACCTGTCAATACCAAAGGGTGCGCATCAAACATTCCATACGTCCTATTATCCATACACTTGCTGCATGTAAATATTCAGCAAACATTGCTGATCTTTTCCCCTCATCGGGAATGTAGTTGCAAATGTCTACAGCATGCCGTTAAATGATTTTACCTGCAAGGCATAACACATCCAAATTGAATTTCATCGTGTTAGATCTACAAGTAACTCACCAAAGCTCATGAAATATTTCGACTTATTTCTAACTTAAATCGATTATTTCGCTGAATTGGTTAGTACTTGTTGTAGGTTGCTTTGACCCCCTTAGGTAATAACACCGACGTAACCCACATTGCAGCTAACATTTACTCTCCTATTACTGTAAGGAAAATCCGTAAGATCATTACCGGTCCACAAACGGTCCTCTTCTGTTCAGATACAGAGCAAGCCTTTTCTGTAGAGATGCAGTCTGAACTTCGTTCATGTAGCAGATGTGACACAGATATCTATATAAAACGCCTGATGGTCTCAAACCGGTGGCAGAACTATATTCTATTGCGTCTCCAAGTAATTTCGGCAGTGCGATTAATGCATCGAAATTTACACCCATAGAGGAAACAAAATATATGAAGGCATGCCATATGTACGTGATAACAGCAGTCATCCTCCAAAGCACTTCATTTCTAGCAACAGGTTTCATGAAGTTCGGACGGGATCGCAACCTCCTACCGTGGCTAATAATGGCAACAGTCACCTTTTAGCTGGAACTCGGAAATCCCAAGATCTTCAGCAGGTGTATGAGGATTCTCTGGCCCCTAGGCCCGCAACTACCCCTGCGACAATAAATGATACTCTTTCGTGGCCCCACTTATACCTACACCATTTCTGTTACCACTTACTTTAAGTGAACCCACTCTGGCCTGTATTAAACTCTCCTAAATTATTCCATTTTTTGAACTGTTCCGCTCATGTTACGTTTTCCTCGTCTATGAATTGATGTTATAAATCTAACTGTGAAGGTGTTTTCACGAAGAGCTCTGTAACAGAGACTCAACTTCTAATGCGTATGGTGGCTCCAACCCGAGTCGGAATGTCTATCGAATGGTGTTAATTTAAATGCAATCAATGGTAAATAGAATTTATTTACTCCAAACGTTCGTGTATCTTCTTACTCATTACTCATGCATTGCTTGCTGATACATGGTGCAGCACAAATGCGTCAAATCAACTGATTTCTCTAAAAGGTTATAAGTCGGTGAGAAGTAATCGATTTGTGTGTATGGGTGGTGGTTGCTTTATTTAATACTCTGAAAGCCTGCTTGTTTCTGAGTAAACGCTTCTGCTTATCATGCTGTCATGCTGTTGATTCCGTCTGGCTAATCTTGTCGTCCGGTGGAAACCGATCCATTGTGTGTTGCATATACCGCCAACCTGGTTCCAGCCAGTATGAGAAGATCCGAAGAGTAAATATATTTAGCTGTATTTCGGAACTTAGTTTCCAAAATAAAGTCTTCCATGCGGACTTCAGTCTGCATGACCTATGCTGTTGTAGGTTAGTACCAAACAAGAATTACGCAAAATTTACATTTTTTCTTATGACTGAAAAATACAATGAGTGTATCCTTTCACTTACAAGGGGTACAAGTGTGCCGAAGGTACTTTTTACATTAGCCCCTATTCCCATTGTCACCGATGTAGAGCAAGGCCCTCCAGGATGCGATAGAAAATCAATGGCCTTCAGAAAGAAGTCGAACCTCAAGAGATTCTTTCAAAAAGTCACTTTTGCCTGCCTCAAATTTTAAAACGAAACACCATTTCTACTGTACTCCAGTCTCAACGTCGGGAACTTTCTTCTCCATCGCCTTCAGGGTGTCTGTTCTGTTTTATTACAACACAATACTGCTTGCAATTATTGCCATTTAGCAAAAATAAATATTGTGATAACCTACGGCTCACTGCATTATTTTTCGTAAGGATAAACAAATGTGCACACCAGCTAGAACGTTGGAAAAAGCTTGTGATTTCGGCGTACTTTTGCTTCTCCAGAGACGGAGTTGAAACGGATGCGAGGACAGCTAGGGGCCTTCGGTAAGACGGTGAACGCATTTTACGCAGCGAAAATAAAGTTGGTGAGATAAGTATCTTATTGAAAGCGAAAATAGCGACAAACAGACCTACACTGACATATTGTCACACCGGACGGCAGTTGTAAACCGGCCTTCTGCTATGGAAGATACATCAAGTACATACTTTGCAGAAGCTTTCAGAACAGAAAATACGATTCTTATATCTCCAGCCTCATCTGTTATCTCCGAAACTGTTTTACTTAGTGACTTGAACATTGGAGTCATTAAACGCATAAGTAACTTTCTTCGAACATCATTTAACCCTGGTCACGATAATATATTTTAGCTGAAATTATGTGTGCTGATGATGACATAGCAGTACTATTGCTGAATATTTTTCTATGTGCTTACAGTTGGCCAAATATCCTGAGAGATGGGGGATCTTGTCATACGGCGATATCAATCTGAGTCCAAATAGGTTATTCGTTCTTATGCCCCTCCCCGTTAGTCGCCCTCCCATCCCATCACGACGAATGGAGAGCATAGCAAAGGAAAAACACACTTCTTTCCTCTTATCGCGCAATATTCTTTCACGGTCACAACCTGGATTTTTAAAATCCCATTCGTACATAATAAGTTAAATTATTTGCTCAAATAATCTCGTCGGGGCGATTGATTCTGGGCTAAGGCGCATTATTTTATGCATTGACTTGCGAAAAGCCTTTGACCAAGTCCCTCACGCAAAACTATTATTGAAATTTATTATTCTTATAGAAATTTATTGATTATCTTGTTTAAGAATTATGTGACAGGATGCTCCCGAACAGTCGACATAAATGTGATTATGTCTACTACCTAACAAACTTCCATTGGCATAGGTTAAGACAACGCTTTAGGTCCTCTTCTTTTCTGATTGTACGTAAAAGAACTTCTACCTGTCATACGCTTCGGAAACTCACATATTTGTAAATGGGTTGAAAGTAGAGTACACGGTTCATTATTTCCCATATGTAACTGTTAGCAAATATTAAATGCGATGTACAACACATAGAGGAGTGGACAGCCAAGTTTCAGTTGCACTTTTCACACCAAAGTGCAATGTAATGACTTAGGGATTCCATATTTAGACAGCATTATTTCCACTTCATAGTGAACCCATTCTAGTTTCTTCTTATGTTAAAAATTTTGCACTGAGGTATTCTCGTTACTCCCACTTCGGCAATTATGCGAAATATGTTTTCTTATAGCAATGAAGGTGATAGTACATCTTATTCAGTTATTAACAATGAAAGAGACAAGGCCCATGGGATATAAAATCATATAAGGCCCTTGTTATAATACTGTTGCGTTATGTTCAGCAATCTATATAACGGGACTTGAAGGCCATATAAAATATGCCACTTGCCATCACTGAACGCATGTTTGGTTAATCAACACATGTTCCTTGAAAATATCGTAGTAATGAACTGAAAATTGAGTCGTGATGGTCGCGTAGATTACAAATGCATATTAGTTTCCCATACAAACTTGTGTGGCAGGAAGTGCAGAGTGAACAGCGTTCCGTGCAAATTTGGTTGGAAACCGGATATGAAATACGCGACGCAATGTATACTTATATTGCCTCCAATCAAGAACATAGTCAGGCGAAACATTTATAAGTTTCAGTCGGATATGAAACAAAATACCTGGTTGTCTGGTACGCAAAACGGTTAAGAGGATTCAAGAAAATGATTAAATTTTTCTTGACACTAGCAAGATTGAACCATCTGCTAAATTTGCAAATAAACGGTTGCGGATTTTTTAAGGAAAGATTGCGTCATATTAGATATAAAATATCACGGAAGTCATTTGGTGAGAAACTTGATTCTGTCTCTGCGTTTCATTTCCATTAGCACACAACACTTGCTCTGTATTAACTTTCTACACTTATGAACTTACCTCTCATTAATTTTTCATTTTTATACTGAACGATGGATATTGGAAATATTTTGCGATCGATTGTCTGGAATTACTGAAATCATCCTCTTCTCATTGCTTTGCTTGGTCGAAATTTATGATAAGTTATCCAAATTTGCAGCGATATTATAAACTGCAATTGAAGTACGTCTAGCGCTATTTTTTCTTACCAATGCGTAGCAGGATTTTAATTATCATTTTCTTGAACCCGCTGTATCCTCGTCGTTATTCGCTAAGATTTTCCAAGCTAAAATATTATACCCTCGCCACTGGCTCACTGGCGTATAACGAAATGGTGCCATGCTTGAATAAGCCGCATGACGGCACGGGCTGCGACTTCATAGCTCCTAATGTATGCATAAAAACAGCTCTTAAATAAATCATTAAACGTGTGATGGCTTAAATGCTTCTTTGCTGTACCGACACACAGCTAGTATGATTGTGGAATTGCCTGTAAATAATTTCGAGGCATACCCTGCATGGAAGCACGTCCCTTAGGGATGGTTCTATGCATGACAGTTTTACCATAGTTGAACATTTGTTTAACTCGGTAGCTGTTATTGCTCACCGTTTCTTAATCTCTATAAAATAACTTCGAACTGAGGAGCACTTCAGAAACTAAGTTGGGATCAATTGTTTTAAAAGTGAACAATTACCTACTTTATGCATTCTCCTTGTACATATTGATCCGCCTAGTTATTTGGACTGTGCCTCGCATCGTCAAATAACATAAGGTTATTTATGTATCCATTTATTTATATTCCTAGGGATTTCAGTCTAAACTGTTAGGGCAGACGGAAGAGGCGCATAACGTTCTTGGTTGCTTTTGTTGAAACATATCGAGAGCAGCCAAATCCTGTTTCTGTTAGAGGGGACAAGCTTGGATAGCGTATTTACCTGCAATGAGACATTGGCGTGTAGCAAATGGGGGAGACCGAGGGGTCAAAACGACCGAAAACTCTACGAGGAAGGCCGATATTTTGGTCACTAGTTCTCGACGCTATATATCTGATTATTTAGATCAACCCAATTTGTGCTGAATCAATGTCATTAAAACGGGTGTACGAGAAGTCTTCTCAACAATTTATACGTACCGTTTGACGGTATCTTGCACTTGATTGTGTTAAGCTTGAGATTGTTTTCCTTGACCTATCGTTAAAGCAACCCAAGTCGCTTTGATGAAATGCGTGATCTGCAGTTAACTTAATAGCTCCAAATGTTCTAACGACATCAGTGAACAGTAGGAAATGTGAGGCAACAACTTGCGAATTCGTTGATAAATACAAGGAATAAGCGTGGTCCTAGCACCTGACTCTGTGGAACACAGCATTCCGTCCCAATCGGAGTAGAAATTGACTTTCCAACACGCAATTGCAGCTTGCGTGGATACGAACAAATACTGTTCCACCCAATAACAAGATCCCCGATTCCATAGTTTGAAGATTGTAAACTAGGATGCGGTAATCCAGGTGCTCGAACTCTTTGGGAAATTTCAGGTAGATAATGTCGATTTCAGCACTAATATTGGCCCCTTCCGTCCAACTATCGCGTGCTATCTGATGGTTGTTAGTCCAGGACGGGCGTTGACAGACCCCACCCTGCAGGATATCATGTGAAAATTACCGACCCAAAGCGAAATTCATGCGCTACGAAATATTAGCTGGACTAGGTGAGACAACCAACTGG
Organism: Dicrocoelium dendriticum; assembly: GCA_944474145.2. NCBI lineage: Eukaryota > Metazoa > Platyhelminthes > Trematoda > Plagiorchiida > Dicrocoeliidae > Dicrocoelium > Dicrocoelium dendriticum. The sequence goes on from CALYDF020003619.1 coordinate 24,497, forward strand.
GCCTTTTTGGCAGTCGGGGCACCGGCCAGCGCTAGGGAACATTTAGTCCGCCATTTTAACACTCTGATTGCCGAAGCATCAGAGACTAATTCTTTCCACTCAATAAACGTGCACTCGTTTTGTGCAAAGCAGGACAAGCAAGTGTGCGGTGGTACGAAACTCAGGCCGGCATATTTACCAACATTTTCCGAGAACCGAGACATAGATGAAGTCGTAACCCATCGTAAGAACTGTTCTCAGCATTTTCGCGAGGATCGTATGGCATACCAGCAGAGGTTGGCAATGCGAATTACCTGAAAACCTTAGTTTCTGTATTAACAAGTAAACAGTCTACATGAGGTGAAACAGGGAATCTCTCTTCTTCGTACAACGGAAAGATTGACAAAGATTCCGACGCATGTAGCGAACACTCGGCGCCTACAATATGGCGCAAGATTTCATTGCGGTGACTTTTTACATAACCACATGACAATGGTTGTCTTGCCCCCAAAGCCCACTCACATAACCTTTAAGGCAGAAGCTGTGCTAATATAGCTATTGAGTACGTGTAAGCGCAGCTCTCGTAGAGTGAAAATGCATTCAGCCAAAGCTGCTAAAGGTGGCAGGAGAGAGATGGTTTGACCGTTTGGCTGGATCTTTCCGACGCTGTTCGGACGATTTTTACGTGGCAGACATGTACAAACAAGAGATGATAACTTTTATTCAAAGGCAGTGTAGTCACTCTGGTTCAGCCAATTAAAATCCCGTAATTTTACTATCGATACTTTCAAATATCATATAAGCTATTTGGAAGCTACTTGGAAGTAATTAACTAACTTGCAACGGAACAGCATGGCTTCCGCCAAAGTCGATCATGCACTACAAATCTACTACTAGCACTTTCTAGATGGACCAAAGCAGTAGACGCCGACACAGGTATTGATGCGATTTTTCATCTACTTCTTACAGGCGTTCGACCGGTTAGACCACGACACTAGCCTCACCAAACCCCAGAACTTTGTTATTGGTGACCCGCTCTTTGAATATATCGGAAGCTTATTCTATACCGTCTGTTGAAAGTAAAAGTACGTGGATCCTTGTCAAATCTCATCCAAGTTACTTGTGGAGTATCACGAGGATCAGTACTAGGACCGCGGTTATCTTTGACTTATAGCAACGATACCACACGCATCATAAGCTCGAACTGCCTGCTTTATGCCGAGGACATCAAGGGATAGAGAGTGATCAAAACACAAGATGGGATTTCAAGCTGACCTGGATGGGATTTACCTATGATCAATCTTTATTCATCTTCCATTCAAAGTGGACATATGTAGAGTACTCACTTATGAATCAGATAGTGTCCTCTTAAAAACCTGCAACCAGGAGCTTCAAAATTCTGGTGACGAAAGAGATCAGGAGATTTTGGACAAGACCGACCTTGGATGTTCGAATCAGGCTGAAAAGGTTTCAAGCAGGGGCATCCAATTCGTGGGCCTCCTTAGTTGTGCATTCGGATGCTACAGTACTTTGCTTTATCAAAAGCTTTTCGGCCCATACATACGTCTACATGTGGAATAAGCAATATATTATTGGGTAGCAATTGCTAAACTGGGCTCTAACCGCTTTGAGTATACTATAAAACTTGGCAACTAAGGACGTCAAATGTTTGTATGATATTTGCCGTATGAACGAAAGTTTCTAGTGCTCAGACTATTCAGTGGACAATATCATCTATTACTTGGGGACCTCCATTTAATGTACCGTCATTTATTAGAGCAGAGTCACAACATCAACTTGAGAGGCCGTCAACTTAAGGTGACAAAGCAGTGCAGTGTTTTTGGAATACCATTGCATTTTTCACGGTACGCGTTTGCAGAGCGTTGAATGCCCTACTGGAATCCACCAACTGTGCACTAAAGCCGGTAGCGTTCAAAGCCGGGTTGACCGCGTGATCATTTTGCTACGTCATATCCCAAGCTCATTGTCAATGCGCAAACACTGGTGTCTGATAGAGAGTTCACTGCTAGTCAACACACAGAAATCGTTGCATACATTTAACTTCCTCTACGTGTTCCGCAAGAGACGGGAAAATGTGCAATAATGGCCCATTTCTCATCACTACCTGTGGACGTGCAATGGGTTTAAATTCTATACCACCAAAACCGCGGTAAGTCAACCGGTGTGAAAATCAATATGCCGGCAATTTTTTATTGTGAATAGTCACCGTGTCCATCCTACAATAGTTTATAGGCTTTAGTATTTTACCCTTACAAAACCGTTATTCAATTGCTCCATTGTCAACACGTTGCATTAATACAAGTAGTTTATTTAAGCCTCAGTGATCACCGCTTACATCACCATCAAGTGTATGTTAGGTGAGTCACTGGGAGATAGTTTGCTAAGTCTGAATGCATAAGTCTTTTAAAAAATTAAATTGAAAACATCATGCAACCACAGCGTAGTGAACAGTTGCTTGTCGAAGCGTATTTGAATATATCGCGGCAGGGGCTCTGCTGCCTTAATAACGGTATCCTTCAGTGTTTCGAGCAGTTGTCAGCTCCCAAGTGCTATTACTGAGCAATAATAGCAAACCGCTTAAGACTTTTGCTTCTTTGAACATTACATGTAATAATTATGGAGCAGGTAAATTAGATGACGGCCTCTGGCTTGAACTGTTTTCGACTTCGAACATCTGGTTATATTGTCTGTACAATATACTAGCTGCTTTGTCTGCGCTTTGTGCATTTCCCTCTGTATTGTAAGGTGAAGGGATTCCAAAATTTACTTAACGAATACCTTTTACAAGCTTCTGAACTATACATTCGTCTTTTACTTACCGGAAAACTCTGGCTATTGCGTTTAAAATTACTATGCCTTCGCGAATAATTATGATAAAATAGTAGCGGTAGACCAGGACATTGCCCATCTTATATGGTATTGCAGTATCCGTATTCGGATTTGCTTGTCACTGTTGCCTCCATGGGGATAGCCACAGGACGCCTGCGCCTACAAAGGGGACCATGGGTGGCTTGCACTTCAACACCCACCGCTCCACCCACATACCCCATATCCGGTGTAAACCTGAAGCAATAAGACCGGGAGACATGTGGATGGGAGCCACGTTCCATCAACGGAGCCGGCCCACACTCCTTCAACAAGCCGAACAGAAGCATTCCGGCCTAATTGTGAAATCATGCACACCAAACCTACACATGGCGGTGGCTGGACCGTAGCCCGTTCCACACAGGATGGAACCACTCTTTGAGCCTAGCGCCGTCACGAGGACGGTGCACTCCGTCCCCTCCAGCGATAACCAACTGTCTCCTGGAGCCAGTATGGACGAGTTAGTGGGTAATAGACAGGTAGGCACCTTGTCAACATTCACATCAAGCGCATCCACAACCGGGGGAGCTCAAACAACATCTACTTCTGAAATGCAAGGTTACCCAGCACGCAGGCAAACGTACCATATACGCCGCCTTATTGGCCTGGATAAGTAAATCGGATTGGATCGAACGCATCATGATTCTATTCCGCGTGCAATAGTACGTTCTCCTGAACCTGAGCAACCGCATTTTAATCAGTCTACGGAGTTCGCATCGATCAGATTTGCCTTGGATTCGCAACATCTGAATTCAACATGAATTTGTCATAAACTCGCCTTCTTCATATTCTGTTAATGTTATTTTCGGTTTGCTCGAATGGCCGTTTCCCTGCACTAAGTTAGCCGTACTATTGCGGTATGAGTATCCTCGTCGAATTCATTCGGTATACATATATACAATGATTGGTGTCATCCGTATCCAATGGCAGTTCGAATACAACATATGCACATGCGTTTATCCAAACTTAAGTGTGAGCTGTCACAAATTGGATAGAGACACATTATTCATCATGATCAGCGATACGACAACCGTGTATGGATTTGGTTTGGAGGTCAGCCTAACAACCACTTTCGCAGGCATAACAAAAGTTCCCGAATTCGAACTGTTGACGTTTTCTTCAACATTTACACGTGACCGCCTTAAATCGTGGGCATCCGTATTTGAAGGTACCGGATATAGCAATAGTGAAGCAACTGCTACGTAGAAAGATAACTAAATTACTGGTGCAGTGAAATAGTATGCACTTAAGTGTTGCTCTCTACATGTACAGTCTGATTTGAGTAGCTGATGGGGGAGATGATCACATAACATGCGTGTGCGATGCATTGTCCACTTCTGGCTCTCTGTGTCTCCGACCTGTTCGATCATCTGCTGCCTGAGGTATGTGCACCTACTCAAGGAACGTTTGATGCGCACCCTTTGGTATTGACAGGTGACATCAACTAAGTCCCGTTGACCACTGTCAAACATGTGACTTTCCAAACAGTGTTGGCAAATTTGTGTAAATGTCCAACTACTCGACCATTTGTACCTACCGACGTGTACTCTACTGTGGCCATAAGCTATTTGCTAACGATCTATATCATACGTCTCGGGTGCAGCCATTTGGTGCTCATAAAATGATTGTCGCTATGCCTCGATTCCTTTCCGATGTAATATGCTAACACACTGACGTACCATTCCCGTTACGTTCGACCTTTCACTTAGTCCAACCAAAAGATTGTTCATGTGCAATGCAACATCTGGTAGGCGTCTCTGCGCGTCTGCCTTCCATCCGTTTGGTACATGTGTTTTCTAAAACCCATGTAAATTCAGCATGGCTGAGGGACAACTGGAACTATAACTATGTTCACT